>BHFT01022438.1:0-26470 GCA_004320025.1 Laticauda laticaudata
ATGGGTTAAGATGCAAAAAAGCCTGGCTAGAGCTTATGTGTGGGTGGCCGGGTTAGTTGATAAGGACACTAGAGTATTGGGTAGTCTCTTGCCACAGAATGCCAGGGAATTAGACGTCCCCTACCAAAAGCACCGCATCAAGTGACTGGGAGACCCCGTAGAGGACCGTGTCAAGAATTTCCATATCTGACTTCCGCAGGGTCCACGCAAGGGGCAGTTAGCGCTGGTCTCGTCCCGTTGATGGCCTACTCAATATTGGCTTGAAGTAAAAAATCATGCCATCAATGACAACAGTAAATGGAGGTAATAAGAGAAATTAGACGACGCTTTTTGCCCACCAAAGTCCACGCATGGACTGCTCGCCGACGTTCGTTGTCTCAGACCAATGAGAACCACATAACAAGCTTGCAATTAGTAGCAATACTAGCTCCTAGGTTATCAGACATGCCCTAACCGCGCCGGCCATCTGGCTGAGGACAGAGCTGAGAGAATGGTGCGGTTTACAAAGAAGAAGGGCTAGAAAGAATGGACACAGGGAGACTGTCAGACGAAAAAGTAAACAGCGCGTTTACGTCACACACCAGCGAACATTCACGCCCGAGTAGTAGACTATAAGTGCCCCGCGGCGAGATTTATCTGCTATGGGGTAATAAAAATTACGAGTCATACACTGACCGACTACAGCCACCACTTGTAGCAGCCGGAAAACAGTATGCGAGTAGTTCCCTGAATTCCTCCACAGGAGGTTTTAGGCGCCATTTGAAATAGAGGCGACTTTGGTCGATCGCAAGAGACTTCACAGGTGAACCGGTATGGGTACAGGACAAATTACTCAAGGTCACAGGCCCAAATCCGGGGCGGGCAGTTTAAAACGCGTAAGATCGATGGCCTAGGGAATGGAGCGGCACAAGGAGCACCAGTTGTCGATCCTCGAATAATAGAGAGATCCCAGCAGACACACAACCAGTGCGCCGACAGACACGACAAATCGCAAACCAGGTGGGGGGGGAAAGGCGAGAGTTAATAAAGAACCGGTTTTAAAACCAAAACAAAACGAAACGTAACATAGCAAAAAGAGCAAATAAAAGACGTGAATGTTTGAAGAGAACTTGCGGGAAGAGCCCATACGGAAGGTGCACAGCCAGGCCAGCTCAACCTGCCCAATGGAACGGGTGGGGCGGTTCCAAATACCGTCGTGGCCTAAGGCAACCGCTCAGGGGAGCGGTAAAAGATATGGCTGACTAGCGACCTTCAAGACGGTTTTCCAGAAGCGAAGATCCGGAAGACCAAGCAAGCCTCCATCCGAACCGGGTCGAAGGTCTTCGCTAAAGAATGAACTGCGCAGTCAAATCGAGTCTGAAGAAGCCCCACCCTACCTGCGTGACTAATGTAACTACGTAGGACTGAAACTGAACGAGGGGAGGGGTGTTCTATATGATAAATTGGTTGAACTCCTAAGACTTACAACTTCTGATTGTCTCTCAGTAAAGTAAGAGCAGCTGGATTGGTTCAGTAGGGAACCATCCAAAGAGCTGCTTGAAAGTCGGCAAATTCTAAGGGAATGCTCATGGCTGACAAGAGGCAGGCCAGCCTGTATAATAAGGGCTAGCCTCGCGGCTTGCAGCCGAATGTGTTCGCTATTCTGACTGTTTGTTGAATAAAGCTTTTTGTTGTTGGAACCCCGGTCTACCTCGTGTGTTTTCCGAACAAAACAGACGGGTTGCAACCAACAAAGTCTTTATTGAAGCAAACACAGCTAGATGGGAAGCAGTTGGGCTGAAGTGCCCGGCAGCCCTTTTATACAGGCCTTGCCTGCCGGCTTGTAGCCAATGGCAACTATTTAAGCTTTGCGCTTTTTTCCAGCGGCTGCTTTTGGGATTGTTCCCTAATGAGCCAATCCATGCTTAGTCTTTTAGCCAAATCAGATTGCATTAAGTTTTTGGAGTAATACCCATTTGTAGTACAGAACACCCTCCCCCCTTAGGTGTAGCTCCCTTACGTGGGTTGACGTAGTCGCGGCCAGGTAGGATTGGGGCTTCTTCCTGACTCTACTTGACTTGCGCGGTTCGTTCTTGCTGGAGACTTTGAGTGTGGGTTGCGGATGGGATCTGCTGTCCCTCTTCCGCTTTCTCCATGGAACCGCCTGAAGGGTGAGATCGCCAAGGTTGCTATGCTTGAGTTGCTCGGGATTCAGCCGGGTGGTTTTGCCGGTTCACGCCGTCCTGGTTTTTCCCAAGGCAGGTCGAGCTGGCCTTTGCTGGCCTTCAGGATGGGTTTTCTCTCTGTAGTTATTTCGCCCAGTTTTCATCTAACCGTAAGTGTTCTTTTTTGCTCTTTTTGATTGGTTCAGATGTTCTGGGTTTATTTTTAACAATTCTTTTTGTTCTTCAAGTTATTATTTTCTTGTATTCCTCCCCCTTTGGTTTGTTATTCGTCGATTTTTTTATTGGTTGGTGTTTGCGGGTCCGTATTTCGCTGCACATTTCAGGAACGAAGCTGGTCTATGTGCCCGCTTCCATTACCCTGCCATCCCGTCTACTGTCAGACGGTAGGACCGGGGGCCTGTTATTTTGTGTGATTCGTGGCTGGAAGCCATAGAAGGGTCTCACTGGGTAAAGTTCCTTTGCCTAGACTAGGTCACTTGATTCAATGTGCGGAAATGGCTGGGAGGAAGTCGGGGGGTTCTCAAAATTGTAATTTGGTATGTAACTATCGCAAATGTGAATCTAAGTTTTCCTCCCCATTAATAATTCTGCTGGGCTTTTTGTTAGTTACAGTTCTGGGAGTGATATGTTGGAGGGTGGAGTAAATGGTCCACCTTATCCTGCAGATAGGGCATGTTACTTGTTCCTGCTGGCGTAGGAGGACTGACATCCTGGGTCCTTTTCCTCCAATCCCTCTTGGTAAGACCCTGACCATCTCTCTCACTCTACCAATTTGCCGCTGTGGGCTGGCGCGGTTAGTGCAATGGCGTATGCCTGTAAAGAGGCTAAGGTATTGTTTCAAATTGATAGTGGTCAGGGTTGTGGCCGCATTGTTGGACCACTAGGACGTTACCAGCAACCGCATGGGGTTTGCGAATAGTTTGTTTAAGGCTTTTTTATAAGCCGGCAGTCGGTTTGTTGCTAGTGACATTACTATCTGAAGGTACTTGCGACTGATTCTTAACCAATTCGAGTAATGCATCTACAACAATCAGAATTAAATGCCCCTGGTTGGGACCACAAAGTCAATATGATCTGAGAGCCAGGGGCCATCGTGGGGTCTTTCCAATCCCGTATAGGAGAGCTTGTGTGTGGTGAGGCCATGTTTTTCTGGCATTTTATTGCATGTGACAACCCGTTACTGGTCAATATTTCTGTCTAAACCAGGCCACCCATACATAGCTCTAGCCAGGCTTTTCATTTTCTCATCGATGCCTGGAGTGGCCTTCATGAAGCAGTACGCGCAAAAACTCTAGTTTGTAATTTTGGAAGGAATTAGCCAACCCCGATACGCCCCACAATAACATTTCCCTGTTTGTATTGACAGTTTCAGTCTGTCTGTCCGGAAAGGTTTTAAAGTTTTCAGTTTTTTTGGTTTTCCCGGCCAACCGTTTACGTTACCCCAATTCTATATCCGGGCAGTCACTGGGGTCTTTAAAGCGGTTGCTCTGGCAGAATCATTGTGCAGATATTTGGTAGCTCGGGGCAGGTTTTCCTATCTGCAGGGTGGTAAATTGTTTGAGTAGGCAGGTCTTCCTCCGCTCATTGGCAGCGGTGTTTCCGACTTAAATGCGTCTGCATGCGGAAGATCTGTTTTCCGCGGGTCAATGTATCAAAGTGAGGAGTACGCTGCTAGGGAATTCTGAGCCCATCTAGTCATTCGAGGAGATAAATGTTCGGTGTGGTTTTGTTTCCCGCCAAAATTCCTAGTAGGTGGTTTAAAGGTGAGGGTTTACGAATTGAAAATGTTCTCCCCATCAGAGGTAACTCATGAACAACGTTTAACAGCCCGGCGACTAATTTGCCAGGAAGCATTTCTTCTGTCTAGTTGGACTATAGTTGGTTCTGCTTTAGAAAATTGTTTTTTTGGAGTAAAAAGCGGCGGGTGCCTCTCTCCTGTCAGTGCAATTTGTGGCTTAGGATGGCATCCCCAGTAGGCCGAACTCCAAATGGTGAGGCATCAACAGTGACCATCAATGCAGTGTGTTACTAAACTGAATAAGAATGGTGTCTGAGGTTAACGAGATTTTTTATGTCCTTGGAATGCTTTTTGTTCTCTATGCCCCGCAAGTCCAACTAGTTTTCTTATCCAATAAACGATGTAACGGTTCAGCTATCAATTGCTTTGTGAGGGAGGAAGTAACGTTATAGAAGTTTTATTTAGACCGCAAAAATGCTTGTAACTCGTTTTATTTTTTGGCTGTGGTGCGTCATCTAATAGCCTTGACTCTTTTTCTCGTAGGGTGTATACCGGCTCTGCCGTCAATTACATACCGCCCAAAAATCTCAACGGTGAATCGAAGTCATGTAAAGCAGCATTTTTCTTTTTTGACGTTTGCAGGCCAGATTCTCTAAATTTTGGTTAGTACATCTCTTAGTCCCTTTATTTCTAGTTGGGCTCATGTTTTTAGCCTCGAAGCTTAGGACGTCATCCCAAAATATTGGCACGACCCCCTTTATAATTTCAATTTAATAGGCGTTCCATGAGGCTTTGGAAACGCGCTGGGGCAAAGCTCACTCCAAATTGAAGTCTGTTTACATTTGAATGCCCCCTGAGTTACTTTGTCTGGTGCCTCGGCGCGTTATTGGGTCTACTTGTGAAGCTGTTGATATTGCCTGGACACTAAATCAAGCTTGGGCAAAAAAATTTCCTCCCCCTAGCGAGTGCAGGTAAATTTGCACGGATCTGGTATAGTATAAAACAAAGGGTATGCAGCTTTGCTGCAACACAATGGTTTCAGGGTAGGCCTTGTAGTGCCTCGCGAGATACGCCTACTGGACGCATTCAGGTTTTAAACAGATGTTACTATTGGTGCTTTCCCGCCATCTAGCATGGTCAATTGGTTCTTCTATGACCCCATTGCTCATTAATTTATTTAACTGTTCATCAATTTTGGCCTTTAAAGCAAAGGGGACTCATCTGGCTTTTAATCTTCTAGGTGCTACCTGAGACTCTAAACTAAAGGAAATTGGTAGATGATATTGTCTCTTAGCACAGAGCATGTTAGAAATTCAACTTCATCATCTATCAATTGATCCAAAGCCAATATCCTTGCTTCCATTTAACTTTTCCATATCATAATCTTTTCCCCAATTTCTAAAATTGGGTTTTCCCATAAAGTAAATTTAGCATTGGAAAAGGGGTCAAATCTTTTTCTGATAGACATTTACATTCCATAGTTTTCTAACTGATGTAATTGTTTCCAGAGGTACTAGAGTTTCAGCATGTTTGTGACATACATTCCACTATTCCAAAGGTGATATATAGATATACTGTATATTCCAAAATTGCCCAAATCAATAAATTAACACTAATTGTTGGCTTCCAATCTTTGATGCCTGACAATAGGTAAGCATGATGATATAGCTCTAGATTTGGAAAATTGAAATTCTCCATTAATTGGGAATTTCATTTTTTGGAAAGAAATCCATAAAATTAAAAAATCCTATTAGAAAGCTTTTAAAACAAAGAATTTATTTTTTGAAAATGATCTCTAGATAGAAAAATTAGAATTCATTTCAGAATATGAATTAATCTGGGAATAATACTCATTTTGATAGCATTCACCTTTACCAGAGAGCAAGGTTTAATGATTCCCATCTGTCAATACCTGAAGAAACCTGTCCATATTTTTTATATTTATTTTTATATTATACTTATTTATATTTGGGCAAAGTATCCTGCTATTTTACTGAAGGCTTTTCCATCACCTCTGGGATAGCCGTTTGAGGTTTAGAAATATACAGAAGGAACCCATCCTCAAATAAATAAATAGATAGACAGATAGACAGACAGACAGACAGACAGACAAACAAACAAGCAAACAAACAAATAAATTTGTGTTCAACTGAGTTATGTACTATTCTGTGGATCTGCTTATGTTGTTTAATTGCATAAGAATATGTAGATAGTTCAATAATTCATTTCACCTCAGTAATTGATTGAATCATTTTCATTGTTAAACATGAGCTGGGATGATTATATTTGCATCATAGCCAGAACTCAGAAGGGGAAGACACTTCTCATCTGATAAGGAAATGGAGTAAACATTTTAATAAATCTATATTAAATGGAGTAAAGGTTGAAAGTTACTATAGTGTCTAAGAAATACTGTTCTGGATTTGCACTTTATAAAACATTTGCATACAGCAAATGGCAGAATATAAAGAGGATTCCAAATACTAGTTGGACAGGACAATAATCCATTTTAATAAAAAAAAAGAAAAGAAATTCAGAATAGAAGGGAGAGGGTGTTTTCCAAGGGTAGGATTCAAATAATTCAACAACCGGTTCTCTGCCCTAATGATTTCGTCCAACCAGTTCCCCAAACTGCTCAGGAAGTTAACAACCAGTTCTCCTGAACTGGTGCGAATTGGCTGAATCCCACTGCTAGTATTTTCCCTATAAAACTCAGCTTAAAGTTGAAAGCAGCACTGGCATGGGGTGGGATTCAAAATTTTTAAAAATCGGTACTGTGGGAGTGGTTTAGGTGGTGGGCATGGCTTGGTGGTCATGTGAATGGGTGGACATGACTTGGTGGTCATGTTATTGGATGGGTGTGGCCAACTCAATATCACTCACATCGAGGCATGCATCTCCTCTCCTGGCCTCTCATGACTGTGGGGATGCTGAAACAGCTGTAAGTGTGAAAAATGATCATAAGTTACTTTTTTCAGTGCCATTGTAACTTTAAATGGTCACTTCACACAAGCAAAGTACCAGCAAAGGNCTTACAGGATTAGGCCAGTAATTTCTTCTAACAACTGGTTCTCCGAACTGCTTAGAATGTTAACAATCGGTTCTAGCAAATTGGTGCGAACTGGTAGAATCCCACCCCTAAGCACTGGATAAAAGAGGCTTACTTTGTCTTTTGCTCACCAAACAATTTGTCTATTGACCTTACCTTTCTTTCTGTTTTACATTTCTTAGTTTTGAATAGACAGGTGATTCTGTACTTGTGCATATTAGAATCAGATCAGACATTTTTTTAACAAAAAGAAAATCTTAAAATCATTATTTAAAAAAGAATTAAAAGTACAAATTAAAAATACTAAGAAGGAAAAAAGAGAAAAAACAGTCTTATATTTTATACCTACTGATAATAGTTGTACTATATGCTGGGCGAAATGGTGACCTAGTGGTGAAGACACCCGCCTCTCACTCAGAAAGTTTGGAGTTCAGTCCTAGATAGCAGCAGATGTTTCTCTCCTATGGTGCAAAGAGAAAATATCTGTTGAAAATAACTCAACATAGGTGTAAGGAAAGGTATCCGGCCAGTAAAATGTTCAGCTCCATCCAGTAGTGTCAACACTATCCCAAATTAAGAAATTACAAAAACAGTAATAATACAGACTGTAATGAAAATGAAAGGAGGTTGTTTCTAAAATGAGCATACTATAGTTATTTAGAAAATCTACCTGTGGATGAAGTTGCCTATCTAGGGCTGACTGATACCTCCTTTTGAAAACTTTTCCCCAGGTAGCATTGTTCCTCTGGAATCAGAATTTACCTGAATTACACCTGGAATATGAGTTATTAAAATAGAAAAGGTATAAAAAATGCTTATTTTATGGGCCCTTGGAAAGGTAGTTTAGTATTACTTTTAGACAAAAATGTATTGCTATTTAGATATAAGTGAGTTATAATTATTGTTTTAAATATTATGGGCTTTTCAGGTGGAGGTGATCTTCAGCAGGTTCTGACCAGTTCTGGAGAACCATTAGTGGAAATTTTGCACAGTTCAAAGAATCGGCAAATACCACCTCCGACTGGAGATTTTACAGTATCCTTCCCCTGCCACGCCCACCATGCCACACCCACAGTAAAAAAATTTGAATCCCACTACTGTATTCAGATTTCGTGAGGATCTGTTTTATGATCTTCAAATGGATAAAGATTGCATTCATTGCATTCATTTTTGTTGTTTATTTTTTATTATTGATATTGTGCCTTGTTGTATGTATAGGGAAAATAAAACAATGACTATTACTTTGTGGGAAGATAAATAGGATAGGAATAGTTCACGTAATTGCCTTGGGAAAAAAATATCCAGGTATGTTAAATGTCACCAACTATTAACTGGGGTTTATTGCTTCCATGTGACATTTAGATCGAGGAAAATTACCAGATGTCTGATGCAATTAAAAGAATTAATCCTGTTAATACCACTTATCTATCTACCTGTGTCTGGGCCCAATCTATTTGCATTAAGTGGGAAGATAACTGGTACAATGACCCTTGCATAAGTTAGCCCAGGAAAGGGAAAAGGAAATCTGAAATGGCTCTACTAATAGGCTAAATTCGTTCTATTTTACCTTTCATCTTGAAGTGATGGAGTGCGAATATCAATAGTGTATAAATGAGAAAATCTTTATGCTGCTCATTTGCTAAGCAATGACTTCTATATACCTCCCAAATTTATTCTGCAGAGGAGAAGTGAAATCAAGCAGGCAAAATATAAATGGTATATTCATTTTTTCAATATTTTGTTTAATTGAAAAAGCACTACACAGTTGAAAAAGTACTAAGCAATCTAAAACCATCTCTTTCTATTGGACCGGATGGAATATGTGCCTGCTTCTTAAAAAAAATTAACCATAGCTGAACCTCTAAGCATAATCTTTGAAAAATCTTTCAGGACCAGCTCCTTGTCAAAACTATGGTCACAGCCACGGTCATCCCCATCTTCAAAAAGGGAGACCCCAGCCTATTGTGAAAATTACAGACCAATCTCTTTGTGCTGTGTCACTGTAAAGTTCACAGAATCAATTATTAACCAATCCATTATCCTCCAGTAGAGACAAACAACCTACTCTCTAATAAATAATTGGTTTCAGAAAAAAACTATCATGTAATCTGCAACTCTTATACTGCAAAAACATATGAACTACACAACTCGATCAGGCAAAGCAATAGACGCAATCTACATAGATTTCTGTAAAGCCTTTGATTTCAGTGGTAATGACAAACTACTCATAAAACTAAAATCTTATGGTATCTTCTATTCACCTGCATAACTGGAGAGAGCATACCCTGCAACAGACCAAAATTTGTCCCCCAAATTTTGGGGAGCATTCCCATCAAATTTGTAACCTGTCAACTGTGGTTTCCCCAAGGCAGTGGTTCCTAGAACGGACAACTCTCTTTCATACCTTAATAATAATGACCTCTGATTCATATTAAGAGCAATCTCGTCGTTCTCTCATTGAATGATGTTAAACTATTCAACACCCACGAAAAATAAATGCTACCCTTCGAAAAGACCCTCACTATGTATCAGATACTTCAAACAAATCGAACTTAGATCTCAACAAAATAAATGCTCTTGTCTTACATATTTGGCAAAAAAATCAAGATAATAAAATACAGGTTGAACTAGTCACGATCTTGTTGAGGATCAAACTTCTGTCAAGGATCTGGAGTACCATCTCTAAATGATCTACCTGCTAAGCCTCTGTATCTACATAGCCAAAAAGGCAATAAGAGGTTGTTAACTTAACTTATGTAGCTTTTTCTCTGGTAACATTACACTACTACTACAGCAACAAAACCATTTGCCAGAACCAATACTCGAATGCAGCTCATGCATTGGACCCACATACGTACTGAATTACACACAGTTAGCTGAAGAGTTCCATAAATATTTCACAAAAAGAGTTCCCACTCCTCTACTCATGCACGAATACCTTATGCAACCACAGATTCGAAATTTTAGACCTAGACAACCTAAATATGCTGCCTTCGGGTTCTGAGTAAGTACGGTATAAAAATCATACAGCAATGACTTACCTGCAATGAATATTTAGCTTCAACAAACAAACAAGAGGTAACAATAGATACAAACTCAAGTTAATCACACAACTGATTGCAGGAAATGAGTTCAGAAACAGAGTGTGTCAATGTCTGGAATACTCGATTGACTCTGTGGTTTCTTCCCCAAACCCCAACAAACTTTAACATTCAGACTTTCTACCTTGCACCTCTCCCCTTCCTAAGAGTCTGTAAGGGGTGTAAACATAAACCATCAACAACCTACTTGATCCCTGTCCTATTGTTCCTTTTTCTTATATGTATCCATGTATTCATAACTATGTTTTTACTTATACCTATTATCTTGTAAGCAATTGACAAACCAAAGAAAATAAATTAATTAATAAATAAATTAAAAAAAATGTGTTGTTGTTGTGAAGTCAAGTCACCCATCGCAACTCCAAGGACAACGTTCCTTCAGGCCTTCCTGTCCTCTACCATCTTCTAGATTCCTATGCCCTAATTCTGCTGGGCAAAGCTTTCACCCCGAGACAAAACTTCTTTGAGATGTGGAGTACTCAGATAAGCCCACTATTTTTATGCATTTGTCCCCTGATCCCAGTAATTATTTCAGGCTTCAAGACACCTTCTTAAGTGGAAAATAGTCTTGAGGCAAAGCTTCAGAAGAGTGTGCTTTGCTTGGATTATAATATATGTAAAGGACTTTTTTGAAGCTATTTCGTGAAACAATATGACTCTTTCCCTTTGAAAACTAAATTAAACAATCACATTGCTTCTCTTTGGCTTGCTTCTGAGACTTTCTCTCACCAGGTAGCCTAGAGAAAAGAAGGACTGGGGTGATATGAGAACAGTCTTCCAGTATTTGAGGGCTGCCACAAAGAACTTCTTTTCCAAAGCAACAAAAGGCAAGACCAGGAAGAATGGATGGAAATTCATCAAGGAGAGAAGCAACCTGGAATTAAGGAGAAACTTCCTAACAGTGAGAACAATTAACCAGTGGAACAGTTTTGCCTTCAGAAGTTGTGGGTGTTTCATCATTGCTTTCAAGAAGAGACCAGACAGCCACTTGTCTGAAATGGTATAGGATCATCTGCTTGAGCAGGGGGGCTGGACTAGAAGACCTCCAAGGTCCCTTCCAGATCTATTCCATTCTATAGATAACTAAAGGGAGTCCTTGTTTAACAACAGTTCATTTAGAGACTGTTCAAAGTTATAATGGCACTGAAAAAAGTGGTCATGTGAGCAAAATTCAGATGCTTGGTAATGGACTCACATTTATGACAGTTGCAGTGTCCTGGGGTCATGTGGTTACCTTTTGCATTCTTCTGACAAGCAAAATCAATGGGGAAGCCAGATTCATTGAACATTGAACAACCATATTACTAACTTGACATCTGAAATGATTTACTTAACAACTGGCAAGAAAGGTTGTGATATGGAGCAAAACTCATTGAATAACAGTCTCACTTAGCAACAAACAATTGGGGCTCAATTGTGGTCATAAAGTGAGAACTACCAATACTGGAAGAACTGGAAAATACATCTGCCTAAATAAAATGTATGCACAGAAGGTAATAGAATTGTCTATCAAGGCTTCAACTGATGAGAAGCACTTTGAAGAGTGCTTCACTTACTTCAGTACTTCTGAGTGGCAATTTGTGCTATCTCTGTCCTGTACAGTCATCAACAAGGT
The DNA here is from genome assembly GCA_004320025.1 of Laticauda laticaudata. Classification (NCBI taxonomy): domain Eukaryota; kingdom Metazoa; phylum Chordata; class Lepidosauria; order Squamata; family Elapidae; genus Laticauda; species Laticauda laticaudata. The sequence goes on from BHFT01022438.1 coordinate 11,669, forward strand.
GAATCCTAGCATCACACAAAACCCATTCAAGAGAGAAACCTGATTCTAAATGCAAAAACCTACTTATTAATTATTAGCAACCCCAATGACAATAAATCAAAACCAATCTCCAAACGAATGCACTGCTTTCGCTATCATAACAGGCTAATTTAAAAGTGAAGAGTGTTTAGAAGCAGATAGACAGCCTGTGTAATATTCAGCCGAAGGGCTTGAAATGACTCACCAAGTTTATTACACGCAAGAGTGATCCGGCTGGAAATTTCCATGGAAATAAACCCATCCGAAAGATTTTAAAAGTCGAATCACAAAGGGAGACTTCTAATGTTCAAACACTAATGTTCAATAGAAACCTGGGCATGCTGTTTCTAAGTGAGTGTTTTGGGAGATCATGTCATTGGACTACATTGTGGGAAGGAGAACAGAAACATTCCCACTGCTGGCATCCCCATTCTCCCTGTATTCCAATCTAGGCATGCAAAGAGCCTTTGCTATTACTACTGTCTTTAGGGACTTACAAAAAGGCAGCATCTCCTTAGCTATACAGGGGCTGCAGATCTCTGTGTACACTTGCAATGGCCCTAGAGTTGTCCCTGCTATTATTTATTCCTTTCTTCAATTTCTATAGGCACCCATCTCAGTCCATGACTCTGGGTGGCTTACAATTCCAAAAGGATAAAAACAATTTAAAAAAAATATAAAACACTCAAAATAAATATACACAGCATCCTGAGATAGTTAACCAGTTAACTAGTAAAGCCAAGAAACAGGCTTGACACATGCAGAACCCCAGGCTTAGGAAATACCCAAGTTTTTAGGGCCTTAGAAGAGACTAATGGGGTTGGGGGCATTCTGATCTCCCAGGGGAGGATTTTCCACAGAGCAGGGGCTACTGCAGAAAAGGCCTGCCTCCTAGTCCCTGCCAGCCCACACTCTGGTTGCTGGGCTGTATAGCGTGTCCAATCTGCAATGTGGGTAGACTATGTGGGGGAATGGGACAACTTGCCACAGCCAACTTGCTGCAGGACAACTCGCTGTGGGACAATTCTATTTAATTATTTAAAAATAAGGAAAAATATTTTTTATTTTAATTATTTTTTCATTCTGTTCCTCTTTTTGCACCCTTTTTTTAATGATTCTATTCCACCATTTCTTTGATATTAGTGTAAATCTTGTCCTGCAGCAAGTTGTCTTGTGGCAAGATGGCTGTGGCAAGTTGTTCTTTAGTGAGTTGTCCATGGCGAATTGGCTGTGGTGAATTGTCATAGAGCCGATTATAGGCACTCCTCCAATTGTTTTCTTGTTTTTTTTTTAATTGCACATTCTCTGATTTGCAATTTCAGATATTGTGATAGAAGGTGCACCTGCACCACAGAGGTGGAGGCTTTTAGCTTTTCCAGAAGGAGACCCAGATCAAGAGACTGTGTAATCCCATGCTGAATGGGAGAGAGGTGAAGAATGGGTATACCCTCAAATTTCTCAGGATATATCTAAGTAGGCTAGAAGATTAGAGCTTTAATATTTTAAAGATTCTGTCCATTGGGTTGTTGTATTTATTTTGGAAGCACTGAAGTGCATCCAGGTTGAAAGGATTAACTAGTGACATCAGTATTGCCCTGTGGATGCCCAGTTGTGGGCTCCTTTAATATCCCCATTAATGAGCCTACTAAAGTGTACCTATTTATCTACTTACTAATTCTCTGCTTATTTATCTCTGCTTTCAAAGTGCTAGGTGGGCAGGAGCTGGAGCAAATGGCGGGAGCCAGGGGTGAGATTCTACCTGTTCGGACCAGTTCTATAGAACCGGTTGTTACGAATCTGTGCAGTTTGGAGAACTGGCAAATTGCGCCACTGGCTGGCATCTCTCCACCCACTCATTCCTTACATGGCATACATGCCATTAAACTTGCCTGCATTTGGTAAGTTGCTATTTTTCCTTCCCCACCCCCTGATCATCAGCTTTTCTGCTGTGCTGGGAGATTTAGATTAGCTAGAAAGCAAGAAATCCTTCAATTTCTTGCTTTTTAGCTAATCTAAAAGCAGAGCTGAACCTTCCTTAGGACTAAAGCTTCTATTTTTCAGTGTAGACTCAGGTAGCAGATTGCAGAATGGTAGATCTCTGAATGAATCTGTGATTCTGTGAGCAACTCAATCTGCCTGCCTGCTTTGATTTTGGGTAAAAGATGCTTTTTTAAAAATATTCAATATTTATATAAATATTTATAATATTTACATACAAGCCACACCCATCCAGTCACATGACCACCAAACCATACCCACAAATTAGGCCATGCCCACAGAACTGGTTGTTAAGAAATTTGAATCCCCCCCGTGGCAGGAGCTCACCCCATCACATAGCAACATTCAGGTCTTAAGCAAATTGTCAGCCCAGCATTCCAACCACGTGAACCACCACACTCCTAGAATCCATTAGGTGTAAGCAAATAAATAATTGCACTCCACCAGATTTCATTGGATCATCTCTGGGATTGGGCCTGACGGATATAATGGTGAATGTTCCCTTAGAAGGACAAGGAAAGAACATCTACATGTTTTTTGCCTCAGGTGCAGAAGTGGTGTTCAGCAGGTTCTGACCAGTTCTGGAAAACCGGTAGAAGAAATTTTGAATAGTTCAGAGAACCGGCAAATACTACCTTTGACTGGCCCTGCCCCCATCTATTCTCTGCCTCCCAAGTCCCAGCTGATTAGCTGGGTCTTTTTTGGTTGCCCTGCACAGTAGAACAGAGCTGGAAAGCAGGTTAGTGGGGTGGGGAGGGAAGTGGATTTTGCAGTAATCTTCCCCCAGGAGTGGGGAGGGAATGGAGACTTTGTAGTAATCTTCCCTTGCCATGTCCACCAAGCCATACCATGCCCACCAAGCCATGCCAACAGAACTGGTAGTAAATGTTTTTGAATCCCACCTCTGCTCAGGTGACAAAATATGTGGGGTCATTCCTAAGCCAGAAAATATTGGGGAGATAGCCATGTAAGTTGGAAGAAAAACAAGATGTAATCCATCCTCATCCTTTTCATGCTTGTTTCCAATAAGAATCAAACTTGATTTGTTCAGTGGGAGCAGAGTTATCACTGAAGCGTCATAAAAGAAATTATATTCGTAAACTCCTTGCCTCTGATTTTATTCTGAAGAAACTAGAAAAATAGCAGCAGCAGAAGTTCTGACAGCTGCTGAAACTCCTGATAAAGGCAGAGCTCAAGGATGGAAAATGATTCCCCCTCCCCATTTTCAGTTTTGCAGGACTAAAACTATGCATGCAGCCAACCAGCCTCATGTGAAATTCAAGCAGCAGTACAGCAGCCTTGTGCATTAAAGATCGCTCTTGATGAAAGATCAGGCCACAGCCATTAATGAGCCAGGATACGTATTTCCAGTTAATGAGGCATGCAGACCAAAGTTATTACACAAGTGATGATTAGTTTATGCAGAGAAATTGGATAAAGGCAAACATAACAAATCAGCATTGCCTTCATGCGGAGGATTGTAAATCTGATTTTTAGTTTTAGTGACAAGTAACTGATGTGGAATTATCAACAAATAACTACATTAAAAAAAAAACACCTTTTTACATTTAGGGCTTGACAGATGTGAAATCACTTCCATCAAAAGGCTGTAAAAACATAAGTCTTAGTATTATTTTTGGGTGCCTGGCTTGAGTTGCTGATGTTGTATCTCCTCTTAGATCATTAGCAAATGCTTGTGGCAATGGGATAAACTTCCCCTACTCTACAAGGTTGGGGGATTTGATCTTTAAAATGTATTAAGGACAGAAAGGCCATTTATATAGTGCTTTTTAAATTCATTCTGAGTCAATTTGTTAATAGTGGAACCTTTTGAGTCTCTAAGTTGCTTCAAAATGATAAAGAACTGGCTGTTTTTCCTTGTGTGACATTTTGTTCGGCAAACTTTAATTGACTGATTAATCCATAGTGAACCAGATGAGCCTGATCATTTAGCTTCTGGCAGCCTTTTTACTGGATTGGCTAAATGTCAACAGAAAATTCAAATAGCCGACTTGACAAAATTATTCTCGGGGAGAGGCCTGAGAAAGCACGCACCCTCCAGAGAAAAGAACATATGTTTTTTTTAGTGATTTCTGTTGGTTTATTTGCTCAAAACATGTTCTAATAGAGCAAAGAATGGAAGAATGATTGTTGCCAGAGGTTAGAATGGAACTTTAGGGGACAGGAATATTAAGAAATGTTGGAAGAATTATCCTTCTGGGTTCAGTTCCAAGTGGGGAAGAAAGACACTGGAAACATGGTGACTGCTTGTAAAGATGGTTTAATGATGGACAAGACCACATGGCTTCAAGCTCCAAAGTGAAAAGAACGATCACATGTTTCAAGATGAAGGAAAAGAAGGAAGGAAAAGAGAACGTCTGAGATGCTGAGAGTCCCTCTTTTGGGCCCCACCTTAGTGTTTTCTGTTCCTGTGTAAGAAATATATCCCATTGGCTGTCAGACTCCCAGGGGTGGGGGTCTTAGTTAACTTTGTAGCTTTATCCGGATCACATGGCTTCACCTGAGTGCTAGCTGATACAATCTTCCCAGGCCATGTGGTGAGATGGGTAGAGGCCTTTATTATGTAGAATACTCTGGCCTAGGCCTTAATGGCCCACCCATTAACAAAGGTAGGGGTGAGCTCCTGCTTCTGAGTTTCTGCTTCTGAGTTTCTACTTTTTTAGAGGAAATATTCTGCCTTTTTAAATATTTCCTAGGCTATTTCATTTTTCTAGGAGAGGGGTGGGTGCTAACTTCCTACAGAAAGATAGAGAAGAAATTTCCACAGCCCTGCCTGAAGTTGATGGGAAATCATGACACCCAAAATTGTTCTGCCCTAAATCATGTGCCCTTAGTGCACACCTGGCATGGGTACATGCTGGGCTGCTGTTCACACAACTTTAATGTGCAACAGTCCAAGGCCAGATTGTTGGTTTCTTTGCTGAAAGCTAACCCCTGGTTTGTGTCCCTCCCTGCATTGCAAAACATTTTTGCTTCGTATCCTGAGTGCTATCATTGCTCCTTGCTTTGCTTCTCCTGCCTGCCCATTTTTTTTTCCTGTCATGTCCATCAATTAAAAAAAATCTTTATAACCTTGGGATGATTGTATAAACTTTCAATCGCTAGGTTCTAACAAGAAGTTACATATTTTTTAAAAAATAATATCCTCACTGCCTTCTAGTGGTTGTCTGCATTTATGCAGCTGAGATGTATCTGCTAAAAAAGTGTTGAAAAGTCAGAGGTTGAGAAAGGGCCATTGCTGTGAGGATCATTTTTGGAGCTTTAATGTACCTTAAAACAGGATGTGATGATAAACAAGGAACAAGGAAACAGGAGAATGAGGAAACAGAATTTCCTAACACAAAAACTTCACAAAAGGTTGTGAAGTTGTCATAGTTAGTTGCTATATATATATGAAAGGCCTTGAATTTCAGATTCGAAGGGGAAACACCACAAGCAGAAAGGAGCAGTTGAAGCCCACTATGCTGACTGTTGTGTTCGCGAAGAATGAGACTCGAGACCAGCGTAACTTCAGCTCTTTTATTTAGTTCTTAAATTCCGTCTGAGTCAGGAGCCGTGGCAGCCCTTTTTTATAGAGAGGCTGCTCGCGGCTCGTGGCCAATGACGGCTCCTTGATTCTCCTGCCATTGAGGTGGCCAATCATAGGCTAGCTATTTTTGGCCAATCACCGTTGAGTAGAACACCAATCAGATTCAAGTGTTTTTGGACCAATGGAAATATAGTATTTGGAGTATGCTAATATGTAACAGTGACAATGAGACAAAAGCTGTGGCTTTGGGATGCGTTCTCTAGAAATAGTGGTGTCCTTTGCTCCAGGGCAAGAAGATTCTATGGCTGTGGCCAAAGAGGTTGTTGAGTAACTTTTGAGCAAGTGTGTTATTAATATTTTCATTAATCAAGAATGCTTGAAGTGCTTTTCAAAAAATACAATTCTTTTTCAGTTGCTAGTGTTCGAATAAGGATGTATTTAAAGCTCAGTGCAATTCACCCCAAAAACTGGAGGTGGCAAAAGATATTGAATATCTGGGAATATAGTGGCAAAAGATATTAGGAGAACTCTTTTACATCTCAGTAAGTGATGGCAGCTGCTCCTTCCTCAGGGCACGGGGAAGAATTTAGCTCCAATGTCTCCTAAGGATGGGAGCCCTACAGGGAATCACCTGATACACTCGCTACACATGCTTACAAATTATTTAGGCACTGAGGGATGGCAGACCATCTGCTGTTTGTAGTGAGTAAGAAAAAGCAGAAATGAAATAAAACAGAAATACTCCCAGAACTGTAAAGAAGAAAGCCCAGAGCTCCATGGTAGAGTGTTTAGTTTCAACCAGCAGATCCCAGATTTAATCCACAGCATTTTTAACAGTTAAAAGTATTAAAGGCAGCTAGCAATGAGAGAGACAACAGACAAGTCTTCAGACAGACACTTTCTCAGGATTAACAATGATCCTTCTTGAACAATCTTTCCTCCCTACTATCTGTTTGTGTTTTCATTTGAGTGATATCTGTATTTATATACACTCCTCATACTTTCCCTCATTGTTGCCTTCAGGTTCACATTACTCAAGGCCTACATCACAATGAAGAGGAGAAGGTCTGAAGTGCAAGATAAAACAAGCTAAGAAGTAAGCTCAGCACCACAAGTTTCTTCTGTAATTGGTTGTTTTCTGACAATATGGTAAGGTCAGATACTTGTCTCTGCATTCTCTCTCAAAGCCACTGTTGTTAATGAGAGCTGGAGGGAGATTTGATATGTGCTTTTGAAAAGCGTATGGGGTTGTATGAAGTGAAGTCACAAAGACTGAGTGACTAACGGACTCTCCTTTTGAGTGTGGCACCTCCTGAATGGATTTTCATCTCAGCAACGTGCCATTGCCATGGGTCCCTCTTGCATAATCCTTCCATTTAACTTTTTTTTTTCCCCTTTAGCAAACGTTAATGCAAAATGATGGGAAATGTTTTTATGGTAAAGTAAGCCCTTGGGAACATTGCCAATCTTCTAAAAATAAATGACTTTCATTAAATCCAGTAAATGTCAGGGGTTTTTTTTAACAATTGCCATGAAAGGTGTGTTATTGTTCATATTTCTGAATTTCTGGCCAGAACTATTATTATGATTTTAATAGTATGATTTTCTGTATGTCGTTCTAAAGAGGATAGAGAGGGAATGTGGCACGCAATGCATGCAGTTATGTTTGATGGACATAATAATAATGTCTTTTGCCTCCCTGACATGCTCTACTAACTCATATTAAGATTGGCTGCAGTGGAAAATGTTGCCATGACTCGTGCTGTGAGGATATCCTTGCAAATTTAGATAGCCTTAGACTTCAAGGTTGTCAGTCTTCATTATATCAGGCAATAATTTCCTTTTTCTTCCTTTGGGCATGATGTGCTCACATTAGGAGCTAGACTTGAATTTCTGTCTATGCTTCCCAGCTCTGGGTCCAGGGTTATGTCCTTTTCTAAATTATTTAGAAAATGCTGTGCTTCCTGCTTCTAATTTAGCATAGACACAAAGAATACTCATTTATTGGTCGGTGCACTTTTGCAAATAGTTCATTGCAGTGGTGGGATTCAATTTTTTTTTACAAGCGGTTCTGTGGGCGTGGCTTGGTGGGCATGGTTTGGCGGGCTTGGCAGGGGAAAGATACTGCAAAATCTCCATTTCCTCCCCACTCCTGGGGGAAGGTTACTGAAAAATTCCCATTCCTTCCCCACCCCGCTAATCTGCTTTCCAGCTCCATTCTCCTGTGCAGGGCAACAAAAGAAGACCCAGCCGATCAGCTGGGACTCGGGAGGCAGAGNTAGATGGGGGCAGGGCCAGTCAGAGGTGGTAATTGCCAGTTCTCCAAACTACTCAAAATTTCTGCTACTGGTTCTCCAGAACTGGTCAGAACCTGCTGAATACTACCTCTGGTTCATTGAAAGATTGATAATTTGTGAGTCATTAGAAGCATTTTTTGCTGATAATCTATCAGCCCATCAAGATAGACATGGTCAGGAAACAGATGCTACAAAAATGCAAGGAATCTATTTTATTGATGTTATACAAAGTTTAATAACATAATCCTGAATACAGGTAGTCCTCGATTTATGACTACAATTGAGCCCAAAATTTCTCTTGCTCAGTGAGATAGTGGTTCATTGAATTTCACCTCATTTTACCTTTGTTGCCACAGTTGTTAAGTGCATCATTACAGTTGTTAAGTTAGCAATGAATTAAGTGAATCTGGCTTCCCCATTGACTTTGCTTGTCAGAAGGTTGCAAAAGGCAATCATGTAATTCCCACAACACTAAAAGTGTCATGAATATGTACCAGTTGCCAAGCATTCAAATTTTGATCACGTCACAATTGGGGATGCTGCAACGGTTGTAAGCGTGAAAAATAGTCATAATCACTTTTTTCAGTAAGGTTGTAACTTCCAACGGTCACTAAACGAACTGTTGCAAGTCAAGGACTACTTGTATTTGACAGTTTTTGCTTCCCCCTCTGAAAAATGCATCAGAACGACCTTATTTTCTTTCTTACACTTTCTTATTCTCCCAGACTAAACTCACGTTTTACTAACAGTTGCTGCATACAGTATTTTCTATCTATAAGGCTATCTATGTATGGCTCTACACTATCTTCCCACTTAGGTTCAGTTTCCCCTTGTTGCATGCAAAGAGGACACTGGAACTATGTTGTGGGAACAAACTAGATTCCTTCCCCCACCCTTCCTTGGCCGCTCATTGAGGGTCCCTGAACAATTCTTCCATTGCAGAAGTAGATGGGGCTAGAAGGTCCTTTCTGCTCAGGGGTGGGCTTCAAAACTTTTAGCAAAGGGTTCTCTGCCCGGGTCCTGGGAGCTGGCCATAGTGGGCATGGCCTAGTTGGCCTCTTGCACCACAGTGGGGTGCATTTTCACCCTCCATGGGATCTGTAGACTTTCTTTGAGCCTCCATGGGCTCAAGGAGGGCAAAAACGGCCTCTCCAGACTCAGGAGGCTCTCCAGAAGCCAGAAATGGGGCCATTTCTGCCATTCTTGAATTTTTGGGAGGCCTGTTTTTTGCCCTCCCCGAGCCTCCATGAGCACTCAGCACTTACCTTCATCCAAAACAGATCATGTGGGGACTCTTGGAGAGGAGAGGAGGGGTGTGCGGGGCCAGCCAGGAGTGGGATTTAGGGCTTCTCTGAACTGCACAGAATCTTAGCTAGGGGCTCTCCTGAACCTCTGCGAACCATCCCCAACAGCCCCCCGCTATTTCTGCTGCAAAAAAGGCCTGTTTTAGAGAGCCTGACGTAGGAAACATGGCAATCTCTTTACAGTTTCATCATCTGTGTTGCTAGTGGGATATCACAAGGACAGTGGGAAATCCTGAGAAAATTAGTAGACAAAGCTTGGGAATTGGACATATGCTGTGTTTTATCACAATTGCTCAGATTCAGGGAGGCCCTTCTTGTAAATCAGTTGCTCCAGTTGTTTTCTTCAGCATTGGGAGTCCATAACATATTCTACTTCTTGTTTTTTCCCCTCCATACATCAAAATTGAGGGGGCAGCTTCAGTACATGAGGGGCATGGGGTCTCTTTTAGTACAAGCAACACCTGATAGAAGACAGGATATATCTTCATTAAATCAGGCAACTGCAGACAAAAGGCCACTGGGTAAATTTGATGGATAATAGAGAAGGGCACAAAGAGTTTCAGTTCAGTTTTTGGGATGGTCAGGTGAAAAGCAAATTTAAAACCATACTAGATCCTTCCTATAACTTTGGTCTTCTCTTGCCAGTATGTCCCTGCAATCCACCTGTATGTGGCTTTGGCAAATCTAATTGTTCGTTTAAGATGATCTGATCGGCCTTCCTCTCTTGCAGAAAGTCTACCGTAGAAGGAGAAACAGACACAGGAAGGGTAAAAATGTGGAAACCATAGATTGCCAGAAAAAGAGAGAAAAGCCTATGGAGGAATGGAATGCACTGCATTGTTACAGGCAGATTTTGGAAGAGGCAACAATTTGGCCTAGTTTGCCCTCACATTAAGTACAATATCTGTTACTAGTTAATCTATTTGTTGTTGATGTTGTTTAGTGTAAGGACCAATGGCCCACTACTGGGCTGTGAGCCATCCAGAACTGAGTCATAGAAGCGACAGAATCAATGCATTTCCTGGGTCTCACAGAACAATAGATGGAAATCAAAACATGCCAATTCTGCTGGAAGTGCTGACATAACAAGTAAAAGGTAACTATGAAAAAAGTAAAATAACTTCAATAATGCAGCCGTCTAAACATGTAATGTAATGAATGAGTAGAGAATTCAGCCTTTCCCTCCTTTGGTTGCTGTATTGATTTCACAAGAGATTAACTAAGTTATACTTTATTTTAAAAGAACATATCAAAAAAGCAATCCCCTGTAATATTTCAAATATTAGAAATGCAAATGTTCAGTGTGGAAAGAGATTGATCACAAAGTCTCAAAGTCCAGCTATATACAAATGAATTAAAACAGAAAATCCCAGAAGAAAATAGAATATGCTCCGGGCAGACCAGAATTGGTCTGTTCCATAATGAGAAAAGACAAAACAGTCCCAAATCCATGTTACTGATTATGATTCTTCAGAGAAAAGCTATTTTTTTGGAACCAGGTCTGTAGTATGAATAAACTTAATTCCTTAACTTATACAGAGATAAATAGCAAATTAGATTTAGCACCTTGCAGAAAACAAATCAACTCTAGTGCAAAATGTCTGGTTAGCTAGACAGTTTACTTATTTCTACAGACGTAGCAATTTTTTAGAAACAAGCTTCCTTTATCTGGACTGTTCCAACTCCCTGGTACATCCTAATATCTAATCAGATGCTTTTGGAGAGATAGTAAAATCCATTCTTTTCCATATTCAGTCTAAGCAACTTCTGAATTTTTCTTTTAGATGTTTTTTTCCTATGTCTATCAGTGGGAAAGCCTGAGAAATTTCACTCTCAGTGGTGTCAAACTGGCGGCCCATGGGCTGAATGCGTCACATGTAGGCCATGCCCACCCCAGCTCCATGAATAGGAAAAACATTGTGAAATGTCATGTGATGGCCACGAGTTTGACTCCCATGAGCAAAGGCTCCAAACTTAGCAACTTTAAGACTTGTAGACGTCAACTCCCAGAATTCCCTAGCCAGTATGCAAATCCCTGAGCTACAGCATATATCTCTCCTTTGAGAGGTTCTGCATTTCTTTGTAGAGGAACTAATTTTTAAGGAAATGGTTTCAGGTATATGTTGACAGGCTTCTATCTCAGGATAACACAGTTTTACTTGGCTCCACTTGGTCTTTCAGTGGCTACAGTCCAGAAAATAAGCTGTAGCAAAGAGTTAAATATTTCCAGGAGAAAAAAACTAAATTTGTTTTAATTTGATTTCTCTTTGCATTGGGATTAAAAAGTCCTTATAATTAATGTGATTGTTTCCTCATATATTTTGGTAAGTTTCTTCTGTTAAGTAAATTTTACAGTTTGTAGCATTTGGTAAGATTTTAGAAGCTGCATTTGTGATTTGGTGTATTGGGTAAAATTTTTACTGAGAAACTGTTCACACTCCAGGAAAAAAAACCTAAATCTAGGAAGTAATTCCAGTGAAGGCTGCTAATCTTCTTGGATGAAGAAGTAAGGATTTTAAAAATGAAATTTGTGGCTTTCACAATCTTCTGTTTATATATTTATATTTCCTATTCCAACACAGAAATATTGAGGAAGATATAATTTCCATCCATAGTCAGTCAAAATACTGATAGAAAATTTTAATTCTGGAAGAAAATGTATAAAAAAAAGAAAATTCTTTTTAAAAATAATCTTTTTCTTTGGGTTTAAATAATAAAAAAGAGGATACAATTATGGCTGAGCAGTCATAAAGAAATTCAGTTTTCAATTCAGAACTTTACTCTGTCTTCGCCAGTTCCACAATGTCCCCATTTCTCCTGCCCAAAATTTCAAAAGCCATGTGCGATAATCCATGACTGTTCCCAAAGTCAACACTGTATGAATGAGAAGCTAACATAACAGTGCCAAACTAATATCACAATTGTTAAATCCTTTCTAACTGTAATCAATATTAATACCAATGAAATTCTGTTACTTGACCCTCTAAGACCAACCTCTGAATCCTAGGATGTCAGGTTAATCACATTAGTGGATATTGACCTTGATTTAACTATGAAACTATGAAACTTGTAACTATGAGAAATCAACTGAGACCCAGAATAAATGTGATCACCATGTTATGAAAGCTATCTGGTGCCATCTCAGCTTTTCTCAGATCAACAGGAAAATGATCAGAACAAAAACAAAACAAACTTAACAACCAAACAAACAAGAACAACCAGCTCTTCTTTTTGATTCTCTAAGCACATTTCCCTACCTTTTGCCACATGGAACAAATATATCCTGTCAACTTCTCTTTTTTCTGCCATGTTCATGAGACATCGCTCAAGTCAGCGAAAGTCACTTGTAGCTATGCTTACAGTTAAGGTAGCTTTTCCCCTTTATTCCATTGTGGTACTTTGAGACAGTAGGGAGATGAGATTTAAAAACTATTCAAAATAAATATTTCTGAGGTTATGAGATTTCAAAAATGGGAAGGGATAGATTGATAAACAATTGTGTGAAAATTGTGGATCAGAGATAGAGTGATTCATTTATTTCTACTCTAGTCTGAATAAGGTTGTTTTTTCCAGCAGTCAATGTTGATATGAAATAAAAGAAAGAAAACTCACAACCAGTGGAACTATGAAACAAAAAAAAAACAGTTATAATCTCCATAGCTCATATAATCTTTTAGCTTTACTTCCTGCAGGACTTTGTGTAGGGAGGATTCACACATGCATATAAAGCTGGATGATTTATAAATATTGTACTGCTGCCGTAAACATAAACAACAAGATTGATTTCCAGCGTGATTATTTTCCAAGGAACCAATGGTGTGTTGATCTTCAGGATCTGTCATAACATTTGGCTTTCGAGCTTTCCTAGCCACTATAAATTCTGGTCTCAAGATGAGAGGAGTGTAAATATTTAATATTGCCCGGGAACTCACTCAGGTTGAATTCTAGTCTTATTTTCTTGTTTGCCTAGATTCTTCTTTTTCCTGTCAATGACTGGCACTTTGATGACGACAGCTGTCAGCTCCAGACTAATCATCTTTCTTCCAGCTGGGGCAACCAGGTCTGACACTTATGGGATGTCAGTCAGCGCCAGTTCTGTCATAACGCCATTCAAATCCTAGTTAACTAGAGCCAATGCGGTTGATTGTCTGACAGGGAAGAATTCATAATATGCCACCTTATTCCATCTTTGGGAAAATAAATTATTCAGAGAGGTAACACTGTTGACAGAAACGGCAATGTTCCGTTTAAAAACTGTCCTAATTTCACAAATATATTCTGATCAATAGATGTCTGACCTTGGAGGAACATGAAATCTCCAGCTCTTGGTTTTCTTTCTGTATTAAGCATCAACATTATGTATTTCCCCTCCAGGCATACTATAGGTAATGAGAAAAATCTGCAAAAAATTGAAATCCATATTATTCAGACCAAAGCTTTTTGCTTCCAGAAGCACTGATTAAACAGAAGTCACTCTTCAACATGTCCTTCAGTTGGATTACTCCATTGATTTCAAGGGGTTCCAGGCAGTCTTAGCCAATGAGCTAAATCCAGAGTAGCTGCTATTTCCATTTAAGCCCCATTGAAATCAGTGGAACCATATTAGTTACAGTTGGAATCCCATCAATTGCAGTAGAAACCCAAAGATATTAGCTTAAAACATTTCCTCATGGAGACTTTGCACCATTCTGGAATCAACTCCAGTCCTTTATTTATATAGTATAGGTAGTCCTTGACTTGCAACAGTTCATTTCAAAGTTATAATGGCACTGAAACAAATGACTTATGACTGTTTTTCACACTATTTTATTTATTTATTTATTTTATTTCATTTCATTTGTCAATCGCTTACAAGATAATACGTATAAGCATAAACATGAGTAAGAATACAGGAAATAGGTACAAATAAATGGGGACAATAGGACAGGGATGGGAGGCACGATGGTGCACTTATGCATGGCTCTTAATTTATTATTATTAATGTATTTATTGCAGGATCCCCATGGTCACATGATCAAATTACAGAGGCTTGGCAACGGACTCATATTTATGACCATTGCAGTATCTGTGGGTCATGTGATCATCTTTTGTGACCTTCTGACAAGCAAAGTCAATGTGGAAGCCAGATTCACTTAACAACATGTTACTAACTTAACAACTGCCATGATTTGTTTAACAGTTGTATCAAGAAAGGTTATAAAATGGGGCAAAACTGACAACTCTTTTGCTTACAACATAAATTTTGGGCTTCATTGTAGTTAAATTGAATCTGTGTTCTGTTTATGGCTTTGACACAATGCAAGAAAAGAGGAGTAGTTTTATATATTAAGTATACTATCCCAGGGAAATTGATTTATACAGATGATGATGGAAGACTCTTAATGGTGGAAATAATGGACAATAATACACTCCTGATAGCAATCTATGCTCCAAATGATCATCAAGAATAATTTAATAGAAAATTATACACAAAAATAATTGAACTGGATGATCTTAACATTTATATGATGGGAGATTTTAATGGAATAGTAGATAATAAACTGGACTATACAACACAAAAAACAACAAAGCAAAGTAGAAAGACTCTCCCTAAATCCTTTTTTAAAATGACAGATGAAATAAATTTAAAAGATGC
>BHFT01022443.1:0-26721 GCA_004320025.1 Laticauda laticaudata
TTGGGGGATGCTTTAGTCCAGGTGTGGGAGGAGATCCCTCAGGAGACCATCCGCCATCTCATCAGGAGCATGCCCAGCATTGTAGGGAGGTCATACAGGCACATGGAGGCCACACACACTACTGAGCCTCATTTTGACTTGTTTTAAAGACATTACATCAAAGTTAGATCAGCCTGTAGTGTTTTTTTCTACTTTAATTTTGAGTGTAACTCCAAATCCACACCTCCATGGGTTGCTAAATATGATTTCCATTGATAATTTTTGTGTGACTTTCTTTGTCAGAACTTTCAACTATTTAATGAACAAAGTATTTAACAAGTATATTTCATTCATTCAGATCTAGGATGTCTTATTTTTGTGTTCCCTTTATTTTTTTGAGCAGTGTATGTAAAATAGCACTAAGACACAAGAGTAAAACCACACAGATTCATAGTAATGTACCAAAATATATAATTTTGATAGGTCACAATACTTCAGTTTTAATGAAGGTAACCTCTCAATTAACAGCTTCTACAATAATTTCCAAAGCCTGAAAACCAATGTAACCAAATTTTCAACACCACTTGATTTGGCATCATATGAAGTTCTAAGTGTAAATATTATCTCATACAATTGAAAAACAAAAAGCTGAAGAAGAAATATAGCTGTTTCTAATACTGTGGAGCTGGATTAGATTCATTCGCTAATGTGTTTTAGCAACTGAAGAGACAAATGCATTGTTTAAATAAATGCATTGTTTAAATAAATACATTGTGTTTGCATGACAATATTTTAGTAACTATATTTATGTAATACTCCACTTAACAGCTGTATTGAGTGGTTTACATTACAGTACTGAAATTAAACTAAAAAATTAGGATCATATTAACAACAGAAGGCCAGTAAACAAACATCTCCAAAAGAAAAATTCAATTTTGGAAAAACCACTTAATCAACAAACATTCCACTAGTGTAAGGAACTGACAGCTATGAATAATATAGTCTTAACAATTCTTCAGACCCCAGAAGTATTTAGTAATCTGATTTCTATGAGTGTTCCAGAGCAAAGGGGCAAGAATGCCTGCATTTCCCTGAAGATGGCATTATCTAGGAATAAATACCTGGAAAAAGTCCTCTCTTTCTTTGAAGTTTATTGGATGAATAGAGGCACCAACAATGAACATAAAGCAATCTTGCTACTGGATCTATGGAAGACTATAAAGATGAAACTAATTCTATCTTGATCCTGATCCACAAAAGGCTACAATAGTGACATCACAGTTTTAGTTACATCCAGAAACCAGGTATAATTATGCAATGTTCAGAATAGTTGTGTTAAAAGGGGAAACCAAGTACTATCCATAATGGCATGAGCCACTGAATTCTGGACCAGCTATATATTGGTATTCAATGGCAGTTCTATGTAGAGCTCTTTGAGAAGTCCAAATTAAAGAAGAAGAAAGTGTGACACTGTCACTGGATCAGTATGACACAGTTGGAAAAATTATATAATAACTGTCCTATCCAATCCATAGCTGTTGCCTACTCTTCAGCAGCTGCATAAGAGCTCCAAATACAGGACAGGACCTCAACTATATGTACTGTTGTGACCAAAACTGAAAGATATATAATTGAGTATCTATCTATCTATCTATCTATCTATCTATCTATCTATCTATCTATCTATCTAATTTAAATAGCTGCCCATCTCATAAAAAGGTGCTTCTGAGTAGGGCATACAATATTTATGATGCCGGATTCTGTGGACTGTTAATGCAAACTACAATTATTTTGAGAAAGGCATTTTTATCTGCATACATTTCATACAGTCACACTACATAAACTCTACAAAAATCTTCAAAATTATCAAGACTATAACAGAACAATAATTAACGAACAAAATGCATTGTCCTGTATGATTATCTATCACATATTGACTGAAACTTTGTCTTAAAACATTTTGCTTGTTTCATAAACATTTTCTTTAAAACTTCCTCTAACTTTTTTTCTAATTATCTGGCTGAAAAAATTGAAAAAAATATTCTGGGAGGGAGCCAGAACCATTAGCTGTCTCCTCAACAATATTCCCATTTCTTTCCTGGGCCTTCACTTCTATATATGGATATTGTTCCATAGATATTTTTTCAGTTATACACTATGTCTCAATAGTTATACAGTATCATTGGTAGAGAACATAAAAAGTCAAGCATTGTTCTTATTGGTTCTTATGGAATTTTAGCTTATGTACACAATGAAATATTAGATGTATTCTCTTTGCTAGGATCAAAGTTCTCTGTATGTCAGTCAGTCCAATACACTAACCCAGCATTCTCCAAAATAATATCATCCCATCCACTGACTAATTTTGTAAGACATTCAGCTAAGTGACCCAGTACTTCTTCCCAACAATGGAATGAATTCTGCATATAGAAATATGGTTTAACTAGTAAGAATGGTGGAAAGAGAAAGCTATCTGTCAGGAAAAAGCAAACAAATAAATATCCGCTGTAGTTAAGTAGTCAGAGTGGGGGGGGGGGAGGANAAGTAGTCAGAGTGGGGGGGGGGGAGGACAAACCAGACTATAGCAACACAGAAGACTATCCAAAATTGTCATCCAAAGAGATTTCCATAAACATATGGTGGAAGTGTCACTTTCTACAAATATCCTGTATGGGTGCCAATTTCTCTCCTCTATCCAAGATGTATCCAATACCTTGAGTATTATAAGCTCTTAGAATTATTAATCAGAATATGCATCTAGACTGATACACATTCTAATCTAATTTGTTAATGAGGAATCTATCATGCAATCGCATCATCTGGACTCTCAAAATATATTAAACCCCCTTCTATGGCTACCACACTGCTGAGTAGCATGCCCACACATAATCAGCTTTTCTGCTTCATTAACAAGCCCTGCATTCCCTCTGCTGGGAAAGAAATCATAATGCATCAAGAGTACAAAGCATGTAGTTACTAAAAAACAAAACACCAGATTTTTTTGGAGGGGAGGAGGAGGATCCCTATATATAACTTTCACATAAGCATTCATTCTTGTCATATGCCCTTCCCGAAGTAAATTACAGGTGGATTTGGTACCGACTACTATAAGCCTTGCAATGTTTCACTGCTTTCAGGCAAGAAAGTGACATATAGACCATTTAATATTTTTGTTATTATTATAAAATTAAAATATTATTTCATTCGAGAACAGTTGAGTTACAAAGTGAGACTGAATAAACTATGGGATGAAAATCAGTAACATATCTTGAAAAGCAAAAGTTGAGTTGAGTTGAATTCCTGACGATAAAAAAGATAATGGAAACAATCCTGAAATGGGTTTTCCACTGTTTAATTTAAATATTTTTTTTTGTTTCCTAATGTAACTGAAAAACCTGAGATTTCTTGATGATCTCCCATCTGATTATTAATTATGCCAAATCGTGCTTAGCTTTTTCTAGATCATCCCAAGTTAGCTAGGTACTATATTTAGATGAGCACAACTGCGTATAAAATTTTCAGAAGAATTAAAATAGTAATATAACTTGCAATAAAAAGCAAAATATATTAAAAGTATCTGTCAAAGAAAGAAATCAATCATCTTCCAGAAAACTAAATATAGAATCCCCTTTTCATATCTTTCAGTGTTCTGGTATTTATGACAGCCACCACATAAAGCTATTTCTGATTCAATTTGAAGCTGAAAATGCACCTCAGTTAAAAATAAGATTCACAGACTCTGTTCTCTTGAAAAGTCTGTAATGCTGGGAAACATAGAAGAAGAGAAAAGGAAGATGACAAGGTGATGGACTCCACTGAAAATGACAGCAGGTGTCCCAAGGATCTGAAATTGGAGATAGATCATCCTGGAGTAATTGTAAGAATTAATTATGGCACATAATATCAATGCACAGATAAGTTATTTCTTCTAATCATGGCAATTGTATTAAATCTATTGACATGTGAATATTCAGAGTGGATTTCTCAACTTCCTTTGAGATTGGCACTTCTCTGTCCAAAATTATTTAAGACAGAAAACAGCTAAACTATAAAACCACTAAGATGGAAAACTACTAAGAATAGTCAACCAAAAAGCTTTATAGTGTTAACTGAAAGCACAGGCTCAAAACAAGGGGAAAGAAAAAATGATCTTCTGCACGGTCTCAGCCTTTTCTTTCTCTAGACACAATTTAACTACCGCACCGGATGTAACACTATTAATATACAAAGAGCAAAAAAGAATGTAAAAAATAAAATTGATTGTAGGAAAGAGAAAGGTGAACAATGTCCAAAAAGAAAAAGCAAACAAAATGAAGAGAGGAAAAGGTAATTAATCAGGAAAGAAAGGAGTCTTATCACAAAATGTTTCTATTTTTCTTTTTAAAAAGGCTAAGATATCCATGCAGGAAATCATTGCATATTTCCAATGAGGATTCATGGCAAATTAGATGTCCCTAAGGAGAGGGCAGAGAATTATGGTGGAAATTGATAACCAATTGGTATTTTGGAATTTTGACTGACAAAATCTATCCAGATAAAGGAAAAATCATATGATCACCCACATCTACTCTGGACAGTTGCTTCTCATTACAAGCTACAAGAAACAAATTTTTTTACAGTCTGCTCATAAGTTGTGCGGCTGGACGTTGAGGGATTTCAATCAAGCTCACAGCCATAATGTACCCTTAGAGACATAAATTTTGCCAAGCCTTATTTCTTACTTTCTGGAAGTAAGTTGCTGGTTAACTTTTAGCGATTACAAATCTTCACAATGATAACTTTTAGAGCAGACTGAATATACAATTTTTAGTAAAAGAAATATAGATTTAAGGATTTTAAAAGGAATCCTTTTTTAAAAAAGAACATTGCTTCTGAGAAATTACAAATAGAGTTTGAAGGTTGGACACTAGAGGGAAGCAGAATGAACTAAAGATTACAGTTAAAAGAGAAGAATTTTAAATTTGACTTAACTAATACAGAATGGAACAAAACATTTTAACATCACATACCTTGAAGAATAGTTATGAACAAAGCATCCAGAAGTTAATTTTCAAAATGTTTGCTTTGACAGACAGACTGTGCTTAAACAGTGTTATTAAAGAGGATTTTTTTTTACTAGAAAAGACTGAAACTGATATGAAAGTAGATTTTAAAACGAGAGGCAGTAACAATGATATGGAAAAGATGCTGCCCTGGATATACAAATGAAAACTATTGGTGTCTGAATGATTAAAAGATATATACAAAACAGTGACATGTATAACTTTTTCTATATTGGATTTAAAAAAAAAATGTTGAAGTTTTAAAAGATTTTATGAGAAGATACAAAGAATAAATGAAAAGAAATAAAGTTCTAGGACAGTATTTGAAGGGGCTAAAAGATCAACATTGTTAAAAGTACAACCAAGGAATATAAAGTTGGTTTATTTGGTTAAAGTTAAAATAGAAACACTATTATCTCTGGTAACCCTTAAAGATACAAATAAAGGAGAATATCTGTAGCTCAGGGTTTAAAGAAACAAGCAAGCTCAGAGAAAACCAAGAACCACTCAACCCTTAAAGGACTTTGCTAACCAGAACTGAATGATAAAGCTTTAAGGTTTATAGAAAGAGATGTGATACAGGAAGAGGAGTTCATTTTTAAAAAGATGATGAGTTAATAAAATTGCTTATACTTGTTATGATAGAAAGTCATTTCTATTTCTATTTTTCTTTATTATATTCTTATTTTTTATTTTCTATTTTTTCTTTTTTCTTCTTTTTAAATGTCATATTTAATAAAATTACCATAAAAATCATTCCATTGTTGTATCTGTCCCTATGAGTCAAATGTTTCATATATTTTCCAAAATTATTTTATTTTCCTTTTTATATTCTTTTTCCTTTCTTCTATTTTGAGTTGATATAATATTCTAAGAAAACTATATTTTTAAAAATGTCTGTGATTATCTATTAAAATGTATGTTATAAACTATTAAAATGTATAAAATGTAAATATTTGCATTTATTAACTACCTAATCTATACTTGCAAACTTTCATATTAATACTAACCTCAATTCAACCAGTATCTCAGAGGTACTGCATTCATTTTTATCTATAAATGGAACATTGCAAATATTATCTTACATTAACATCTGCCAAAAAATTGTCAATGAGAGAGAACTTGCCCTGGTTTCATGTTTCCACAGAAAAATTCTGAATAGGATTTATCAAGTCTAGTTATTTTTAAAAGCTACAAAGCTTTCATTATTATTTTCCTTTCAAACAGAATATTTATGAAAGAACAAAGGCTTATGACTTTCAAGAATGTGTGGCTATTTTTTTTTTTATTATAATGGAATTTTATTCTGGAGCCATTATGAAAAGAGTCCTCTCCTAAAAGACATCTATACATTTATTTTAAAATAGTAATTGCAATCAATTCAAACACATTCAGTTTTATCCAGAGTAAAGCTCTATTGCTATGTCTACAATGTCCATTTTCCTGGGGAAATGGAAATGGGCACCAGGTTGGAGATGGCTGATAAACATCTATTGATAGCAAAGAAGAAACACGTGCTACATATAATATTTTTTATTTCCTTGTAGGCTGCATTTTTTTCATTCTTCTCTTTTTCTCTTTTCTTCTCTCAGTTTACTGCACACTCTGCATATCTCAAATATAATGAAGTTATTCTCTATTAGAAAAATGTATCTTTCACTAATTATCTATGCATTATCTTTAGCTGCTGTCTGAAACTAAAATATTTTGATTAATTTCCTACAACAAAATGGACATGAAGAAAACTGGAATTGTTTCCTTTCGAAAGATAAGGCAAAGGGGTGCAAATTATTAGAAGGATGAGAAATGCGTAAAAATTGTTTTGACTATTGCACTTAGTAAACAAAATGTGAGCATGGAGGAGGAATATATACAAACAATATCAAGGACTTGTCTTACAATCATGTATTTGTATCATAAATATTGTATTATAACTAAGAAAACTGACCAATTGCCTTTATTCTTTTTCAAAGCATAACAGATGTGTAGAGATAACCTGAAAGTAAATAATAAAAAGATTTTTGAAGGTTAAATAGATTATAGTTAAACAATTAATGGTAGGACTGAATCTGCAGCTTTAATCTGGCAACAACTTATGTTGTCAGAAAAGCAGATCAAAAAGAGACAATTTTCCAACTTGTCAGCATCAATGAAAAAGAACTTCCTTGATAAATGCAAATACTTTAAAAACCAATCCAATTCAAACACAAAAGTTCAAAGAAATAAGTATTTGGGATCTTTGTATTATATATAGTTGATCTATTAAATTATGTTGGGTAAAATACTGAATATGCATTAGGAAGAACAGTCCAGCTATTTGCCTGCTATATGCTACAAAGCTTCAACTATTTTTATGCAACAGTGCCTAGTAGTATTACTGCATACACTGTGGAGTAATCAGAAAATGTTTGACCTCAGATATCTACTTGACCCCACAGAAATGCAGACTTGCTTGCTATAAAATCCCAAACAATGGGGCAGACAAGGTCACAGGGTCAAAGCAAGTATTATCAGGTCATTGTGCAACCCACTTGGGAGCAATTACTTCTGGTCACGGCTAAGTGGACACTTGATTGAATACCACTAAGACAGCTCACATCCCACAGATAACAATCCTCACAGCGATTAAGAATTAAAACCCCCATGATTCAGCCTTTATTACTCAAATGAACCTAACTCTTCCATAAAAAACTCTTGGTATATGCATGACGCAAGGTCTAAATTGAAATGCCACCTCATTAAACAATAACATCTAATTTTATCTAAATGAATTTTCATGAAAATATGCCACACAGCTCAAGAATTTTTAAAATGAATTATCACAAGTGATACATAATTTCCGAAAACTGCTGCAAGAATTAAAAAAAAGCTATTAATGATGGAAACATCAGTTTTGAATAAAATTGCATTTTTTTGGTATGTGACCATAAAAAAGAATGTAAAAAAAAGATGAGGTTTCTGCTGGGCAACTGAACATATTTTTTTTCAAACCAAAACAATATATTTTCTATATTAATTAAGCATATGTCGCCTTAGCTAAGAACAGGTTTATCCACTCACAGTTGATGGGAAAATGTATATTCTGGCCTTGGGGAAAAAACAACAACACTCATTTTAGTGAAGTCATAGAGTAAATAAAGTATAAGAAATTAGGACATGGGCAGAAGGCACTTTTAAGTTCAATGGTAAGTGTAAAATAACAAAAAGATACCAGTAGACAATAAAATACATAATATAATGTATACATAATATAAACAAATATTAGTGTATTTGTTTGTGCCAAATAAATTATGCCAAACAGCATCTTAATGCTCAGGACACTATCTGAAATGATGATGCTTAGAGTCTTCTGAAGCAATGGGGGCTCAAAATATACATACATACATACATACATACATACATACATACATATATATATATTATTTCCCATCTTGTATTAGCTAGTAACTGATTCTTTAGGGATACAATTGATACAATTTGATACAATTCAAAGATACAGGCACATTTCTGTGACTCACTGACAAGTCTGACCATGCCTTTTTTTAACCTGTTGTTAATCCCAAGAAAAGATACACTAATACTGAGACATCCAAGCCTCTGCTGAAAAACACAAAATTATCACTTGGCTGTTTTTAAGTTACCAGAAGACTTCATGGACTATTTTGTTTGTTTGTTTGTCTGCAGCCAATACTGGCATGTTCTGGAAATTCTGGGATATTTTCAGGCACTGTAGCAGTTCATAGGAATGTATCTTGCCACTGTCAGAGTTCCAAGTAATACATCCTTTTCAATAAGAACTTCGAGACAGTCAATTTCCTTAAAGAACATTTTATTAGGATGTATCAAATTGGCATATTCCTGGTGGAAAGCCGGCTCTAAGTTGCCGCCAGTTTTTCACCCAATTAAAAGTAAAACTCTTGTCACTTTCCCCCCCCCCAGTCTCCAGTCACATGGTCCAATCAGCATACAGCCCAATTGCTAGGTGACCTCAGTCTCCACCCTTCAAACACTTGCACCAATGTCATTGATTCCCAGGGGAAATAATTTTATTTAGGCTACAACACCCAGCTATCTTTACACCCTCTCCCTGGTCCCTTCGCTCCAGGCTGTGTCAGCACTGAAGCAGTGAGAAGAGAAACCTCTCTATAGAAAAGTACAAAAAGAAAATGGCCACAGTTCAGCCAACTTCAGGGCTGACAGCCACTTTAAGCTGCAATTTGGACATGTCCTTAGCTATCAAAAAGAGCAGAAGCAAATTTAGTCTACAAGGAGACTGCCATAGCAACATATATTTTCTTTTTACCCCTAAGCTTTGCACATAGCAAAATCTGGGTACCTGCAGACTGTGTACAAGAGTTCAGTATATAACAGCTTAATCAACCTTCATATCAAGAAACTTTCTTCCTCAAACACAATTAGGTAACAAATTTGCAAGAACTATTATATGTAGCAATTATGTTAAGGCCCTGTCACACTGGCCGACGGATGCAAAACGTTTGTAAAAAGGACACAGCGGACAAGAAAAATGTTCCAGTCCCATTGTTTATCCGCTCTCAAAAGGGGCAAAATTTGCATAACCAGAGCGGGATAACATGTAAAGGAAGGACAGGGGGAGGATGCAGGGCGGATGGAAAGCAGATGCAGAACGGAAGCCTAGCAGATGGAAGCGGATGAGAGCGGATAGGTCCCCTCTGAGAACGTTTTTTCCATTTTTATGCTTTGTTTGCGAGCTGCATCCGCTTTCATCCTTTCTCCGTCAGTGCTACTAATGCTGTGCGTCCGTTTCGCCGTCCATTCCGCTTCCTCCCTGCATCCGTTTACCGCTGGAGCGGATTTGAGTTGCACGCATGCGCAGCGGATGCCTAGCGGATATAGCGGATGCATAACAGATGACAATGGATGCCAGAACAGATGTCCCCCATATGCCTAGCGGATGCCAGAAACGGACGCGTTGGATACATTTTCCACTCAAAAGTTTTGAGGCAGTTCAAAACTTTTTGAGCAGATGAAATGTCAATAGACGGATGCTGGATTGGATAGAGAGGGAATGAAAAAACGGAGGCAGTGAGTACAGAACGATGCCATCGCGGTTAACCAACGGATGGCAAGTGTTTCTCTCCGTTTTACATCCTCTTTCCATCCGTTGGTGCAGTGTGACATGGGCTTTAGTCTCTGTGTGTTCAGAATTAAACAAGAAAACACCTGCTTTTGTCCATCTCATAACTATTTTATATACAGAGGAGAAGGATAGTTGGGTAATATTAGCTATTATACCGGAGCATATTTCCCCAAATGTGTATTTCATATAACAGCAAGCATCTCACTGCCATTTATTGAAACATGTCCCTTTTTTCAGTATTCTGTACCAGACTGTAAAAGATATTGCTATTTTCACAAGCTGAATAATTAAAGCAGTATCTCGTTAATAAAATTCTTAATGCAGCAACATCCTTTTTCCAAGGCTGCACGCCTGCTTTAATATTTTCCCCTTTTTTCAGAATAATTAATAATCATTAGTTATCAACTTTCAGCACCTATCCCCAATGAAAATGTCTGACCTACTGAATTAAATAATTTCCAAGTAGTGTTTAGAACTTTTGTATCAGAGGGCAACAAAAACTGACTCAGCCTTAATTGCTGCTGAGAAAAGCTGAGGAATTCTTACCACAAACAGTAAATTTGTATACAAAACATGACTGCATGCCAGTATTATTTGATATTATTTTTCTGTGAGAACCTATTTGTATTATTGCTACTGATTCCTTGGATGAATATGCCTGTCTTAATACTTCTGAGAAGATCAAAGAATTCTTAGCAAATAAATTATGTGGATAAAAAACTTCAAGTAGGTGTGGCTTTGTTTTGTTTTGCTTTCTTCTGAATACCTTGAGGAATATATTTATGCTGTTTTCCCAAGGCAAATACCATGACAATAATTGCCTATGGCTGTTTGGGAGGTAAGATGGAGCTGTTTTTGCCCTTCTGAAATAAGTATCCATTTTAAACTTTATGTAATTGTAATCATCATTCTCCTTTGAAAGACAAAGAGGCTATATAATCGTCATCTTTCAATGAGTATAATGAGGAAGGCAACGCTGCCAAATTATGATACCATCTCAGAAAAATGAAGAACAAAAAATATAAAACATCAAATATATGGCATTACCTCCTCCTTATTGGTAATTCTGCATGAGAAGAAATATAAGAAAAAACTTCTCAACTCTTAATGAACTATTTATAAAAAGGCAGTCTTATTACCTTGAAATAATTATAACTTTTTATTTCTGTTCAATCTTCTATACATTTTTTAAACTTTTATCTCCCTCCGGATACTACATTTCTTATGGTCTTCTGCTATTATGCAGTTATTATATTCTCCCAAAAAATCTTGTCTTGCTGAGTCCTTAATTTTAATCTTTCAGATTTATTTGAATAAATTTATATTTTATTGATATATTTACCCTTTTTAGGCACATTTATTTGGTATAATTACTATTGTAGGTATATAAATATATCACTGGTTTCTTTCAAGATGCCTTGTAAACATGAATGGAAAAATGCAGTAAATCCAAATAAATAAGAAGAGAGTCAGAAGTCCTCTTTAATAGCTTTACTGAAACCTATAAGAACAAAATTATGTTGGGATGTTGTATGACAAATGCAGAAAAAAACTACAAGAAAGAGATTGGATTTATCTTACTTAATTCAATTTTCCTACAGTTGCCACATGGACTGTCTATAGTTCCAGGAATTTCTCATAGAAAGAAGAAAAGTGTCCAGATTTAAAATTATATCAAAAGAAAGCTAGAAAGAAAACAAAATATTTGGAAAGTCCATCATCTTCACCAAACAAAAGCAGTTATTTCTGCCAAGATACTATATACTGGAAGGTGAAACTCTGATACCTCAACTGTTTCTTATAAAGCTTTCCTTGAGCTAGCTAAATTACACAAACAGAAACTGAGCCAGTGTTCCCAATTGAAAGCTAGCCTATTAACTAATATGTTATTAAGAAGATAATGTGACTGTATGACTGTAACTTTGTTGCTTGTATCCTTACAATTTATATTAACTGTTTCCTAGTATGATTTGATTGCTTATTGTTCCCTATTGTTCACTATTATTAAGTGTGGTACTTGATGATTCTTGACAAATGTATCTTTTCTTTTATGTACACTGAAAGCATTTGCACGAAGACAAATTCCTTGTGTGTCCAATTATACTTGGCCAATAAAGAATTCTGTTCTATTCTATGGTAAAAACCAATTACATTTTAAGTGGAATTATGTGGTTAACTCAGAAATCAAATGCATTATAAAGGAGCAGTTTATTTGTTAAAAGTTTAATGACTTTAACAGATCTTTCAAGATGGAGGGGAATCTGGCTACAATTTTTCCTGTCACCAATGGTAATATTTTCTTTTATTAAAATATTTCTTGCCCATCGATTTTCCTGAGGATCACACAGCAGATTGCGATTGATAGATTCACAAGTATTTTATTCAAGATAAAATAATGTTCTAAATAAAACAAGTAATTGCTTGATTGAAAAGACATCATTTAAAGCACTTTATAGTAAACTACCATTATACAAATTAATTAGATAGTAGATAGCCAACATTGCCTGATTCTGAAACTTTAGCAAGGTCAGGGTTACTCAGTATCAGAGAGAGAATCAACAGGGAACTCAAAAGTAAAAAGCTACAGATGAAAGCAACTCAGTTCCATAATGCTATCATGAAAACTGTCTGTTGTCATTAGGAGTTAAGGTCAATTCAGGGTTTTTAACCTATTTAAGAGTTTTATAAGATAAAAAAGTAGCAAAAGTGTCTATTTTTTCATTCTAACTAGAAAGTTTATTTTTATTATTATTTAAATACAAGGCCTTCAGCAGATTTAGATTTTTCCTCCTCTTGAAAACTATGAAAGCTATGACTCTTTTTCTCAAAATATTCACAACACTAAATGATCATCTAGGTGAAGAGAAGTGATCATATAATAGATGCCATGTCACTTCTGCCTTTGCAATATCTACTAACCAGATGGAGGAATTTACTAAATTAAAAATTTGTCCTATACTTAAAGTTAACAAAGGCACGATTCTCTCCCATTTAATAATTATGCTAGACTACGAAAGACTCTGTGTAACTCTCATGAAAAAAAGGTATGTGTGCTTCATTAAGAGCAATATACCTGAGGCAACTGTTGCTCTTTTTAATTGGAATCAGCTATCATGATAATGAATGTGTTGTCCTGGTGCTAGTTGTCAGCCTTCAAGATTTTTCCTTCAAGATTTTTCTCCCTTTGCTTTGCATCTTTCGGCTGTCATAAGTAACGGGGGCAGGGGGAGAATGGTTATGGGAAATGAGCTGGAGGTGTTACAAACCAGAACGAAATACTTAGACTCTTTAAATCAGAGAAATAAGCTGGGGAGGGGTACATTCTTGCTCAGGTTTCTATTCTATGGTATGCGCAGCTCAAACCCTTTATGAAACTATGTCAAGGTCAACGGACAGAAGCCTCATCACCACCTGGAGATGCCCACATGATGATATACACAACTTTTAACTGGATGAGCCAATTGATCTATTGGGGGTGGGAACGTTGCCATTACTTTGTATATGTGATTTACGCGCCCATTTTTTCAGATTCAGAATTCTTTTGTTGCTACCACTCGATTTCCAGTAAAAGATATCTTTTCTCTGATTTAAAGAGTCTAAGTATTTCTTTCTTGGATTTTGAATGGAGCACCAGCTGACACTAGTAATCTTTCACATTAATATTACACAGAAATATGTATCTGGTCACATTTTTCACAAGGTCTTTTCATGACACTTTAAGGTGATCGTCATGTGTCCTGAAACAACCACTTTACCTCTGCATCCAATATTTTCTTTCTTTTCTCTTGCACTTCTCAAACAATGAAGAAATTCAAAATGAAGATTACTATTTGTATCTTGCATTATTATAGCATGCCATCACAACCATCATGTTGAAATTACTGCCACATAACATTAGGTTCTTAGTTATTTCCTACCATACATTTAATATGTATCTGCCATATAAACACCCAAGAATTACCCTTTTATCTGCTCCTATCACAAATGAAATAAAATGAAATGGAGAATCAGCTTCTACTTATCTGAATATGAAAAATTAGCATGTAGAATCCATGGATGGACTGTATTCTCTATTTCTAGAATCTACATTCATTTTTGTAGTCTTCAATCTCAATGAAGCAGAAGTGATGTTAATATTTATATCTGTGTATGCAGATGTGTCTTTGGTATGAGTCTTATTTAATAGGCAATTAAATTTAGTCAGTTGCTATTAATTTAATTAAGGTTATTTTATTTTGTTGTCCTGGACTACCCTTTTTTAATGCATTATTTCAGTCACTGTTTGTATATTCAAAACATTTATTTATTTGTTTAATTTATATTTCAGAGACTCTTCAAACACCAAAGCAACTTCAGGCATATATGTTACACACACATATATTGTTTGTGGGAATAAATGTTAGGATAGATTTCAGCGGCAATTTGCAATTTTAGACTGACAAAATGTAAAAGTTGATTTTCTCCCAGGTCTTCTTTGGGAGAGGAGGTATTAAATTTCGCTCAATTTTCCTTTCAAATAAACGCAACTGAGAAGAAAAGTAACTTATATAAATAATTTAGAATCAAGACGGAGCAATTGGCTTCATTATTGTAAGTGAATCTGGGCTTCGGATGGAACTGCAATTCTTTGCAATTCTGTCATTTTATTCAATAATATTATGAACTGGTTAAGTCGACAGAATTTTCTACTGAATGGGTTCCACTGCTACCTTTACATGTAGAAAGCAGATATTTTTGTATCATCAAAATCTCTGCAGAGAAAACATACAACTAAGCTTTACCTTAGCAGTTCCCTGTCTAGTAAGAGCACAGCCCTTAATCTAGCCACTGCATGATGCTGAAGGAAGACATTCAGAACTATTTAAAAACCTGTTTAGAGGAGTATTAGTATTAGACTGTAACACTATTAGACTGTAACAGTATTAGACTGTAATATATTGCAATAAATGATGGCTCTTGAGTTGTTGTATATTGTGAGCTTCTTCAGATGCAATATTAAGTTATGACTTAATAGGTTGAGAATAAGTGTAACCTTACTTCACCTTAGCCAGCACTGGTATGACTAAAAGTTGAGTCATTATTCATTCCCTTTTTTAAATTATACACAACTTGTCATATTTTTTAATCCATCTAAACCACAGTTAATCTTATTTATAGTTAGCATTTATAAATAAGCATTCATGAAACTGATTTCCCTGATCAAATGTAGTTACTTACAAATTCACCAGAGTTTAGAATCTGGATAATGCATTAAATTGCAATTAATCTAAAAATAAATGGTATGGGGAATGTGTAAGGCCAGGAAGAGGCCAGCTTATTCACATAATAATAAATGTCATTTTAGCATTATATTTAATAAAATGCTATGTTCATGTCTGCCATAAATTATCTTTTTTTCTTAAAATCATTATTCTCATGGCAGTTTTGGGGGGAGAGAGGCAGGGAAATAATCCAGCTAATATTACTGGATTACACATAATATTACCGGTTACACATCTTTCCAGCATTCAGCCTTGACTGCCAACACTTCCCACTCAGAAAAAGCCCAAAGAGACAAATTCTCTTATGATGTCAATTAATTCCTTGGAATTTAATTTAATTACAGAAAGCTAGGAAGTTGCAAACTGCTGCAGAAATATTAGCAAAATGAAATTCTGGATGGAGATTCATAAATCTTCACTACCTCTTAAATAAAACAAAAGCATCAAATTCCGATTCCACTGAAATTCGATTCTGAGAGTATTCTAACTAGTTATCTTTCACCAACATGAATGCGAACTAGAAGTTACATTTTATATGCAACGCTATTTTGTTCATAGTCCACATAGAAAAGATATTTCTTCATGCAATATGCTACTCTAACTGACAAATATTGTATTGAATTGCTTAAGAGTAGACAGAAACTAAATATTGAAGGCCAGATGTGTCTCTGCAAAGCAGTTTTTGTGAGTGCTAAATATTACGATTGTTTTTAGAAAAAGAATTAGGGGTACATATTGAAATAGAATGTTTCTTTTAAAGAACACAAAAAAGCAAAGCATTTCAGAGAGACAAATCCTACTGAATGGGGGAAAGCTCCAGCAATCAAATCCTAGCTTGACATGTGGTTGACAAAGAAATTTGATTCTTGTCAGATAAAAGAATCAGGTGTCAATGTCAGAAATAAAAATTGAAATACTGAACGTCAAAACAACCCAAAAATTTCTGTAAAATAAACAAAATTTCTTGGATGATATTCATATACTACTCCTGTAAAAGAGTGTGGACAGCCTCTCCACAATTATATCTGCCCATCCCAGCAGAAGAGGCATCATGTGAGTACTGCCGTAAGGGAACTACACTTGTTAGGACCAGGATGCAGGCCTTCTCTATCATGGTGCCTGCCTTACAAAACATTCTCTCCCCCCAAGCAAGGATGGCACTATCTCTACTTATTTTCCAAAAGTCCTTTAAGAACTGCTTTTGTCAACAGGACTGGAAGTGCTAACAAATGTGAGACAGCTTCAGTTGCTCACTTGTGGAAAGGAATTGCATGTCTCTCTGGGGATCTATTTGGCCCAGGGTGAAAAAAAATCTTAAATAGAAAACCTGATGTTAGAAGTGTTTGGCTTCACCAGTGTGCTTACCCAGGCCTGAGCATGGAAACAACAAAGACAGACTGAAAGCTTAACTCCCCTTTATTGTTCCAACTTTTCCCCAAAAGTTGGCAAGTCCAGGAGCCAAGCTCCAAACACACACCTCCAATAGGTGCTGGATGCTATTAGTCCAGAGGAGCAGCAGTTCTGACAGCAGACACCTTTTTCAAGGGAATTTGATTTCAGAGTCTTTGTCACAGGAAGAGTTCTCTGGGACTGCAGCACCATCTGGAGTGTAACTCTGTCACTTGACCTTGCACGTAGCCAGGCTAGGTAAGCAAGGCCAGCAAGGCTAGCACAGCAAAGTATCCAGACATTGTTAACAGCATGTGAGTGTCAAGCCCTGAAAAAAAGTAACACTTGTTCATGACAAATGCCCCTTCCAACAGTATCTTCCAAAATCCATTCCCCAGGTGAGCCCTGTAAAGAGGGCAGGGCGCCCTTCACCCGAGTCGTCAGGTTGCCCTGCACTGATCCTGCCTCCTCTTCATTCTCCGTGCTCAGGGATTGGGAGGTAATTGCTTGTCGTCAGATCTCTGTCGCTTCTCTGCTCCACTCCTACCCTCTCCTTCCCCTTTGCTTGTTCATCCTGCGCCCCTCTCCCACGCTGGCAACCCTTACCAGGCAAGAGAGACCCAGAACTGTTTTGTCCTATTCCTTAGGTCATTCCTCCATCAGCCCTAGTTCCATCTCATCCTCCTTCTCAGACTCAGGCTCCGTCAGGGCCATGACAAATAGTGGAGTATGGATGGAGGGTAGTTTCCTGACAGAACAATTAATCAGTTAACAACTTGCCTCCAGAAGTTGTGGTTACTCCATCACTGGAGATTTTAAAGAAGAGACTGAACAACTATTTGTCTGAAATAATATAGGCTCTCTTGCTTGAGCAGTGCTTGGAGTAGGACCTGAAAGGTCCCTTCCAACTCTGTTATTCCATTATCCAATGTCCTGTATGTTTTTAAGGTTTTTAAACATTTTAATAATAACCTTTTTGGACATATTGTTTGTATTCGTTATAAGCCACCAGAAGTCACTTGGGCAGCCATATAAATTTGTTTAAAAAAATTAGTAATTTAAAACATTAAAATAAACTGGAAGTTAAAGCTAGTTTTCAGATTATTAATACAGGTAGTCCTCAACTTACAACAGTATGTTTAGTGACTGTTCAAAGTTACAATGGCACTAGAAAAAGTGACTTATGACAATTTTTCGCACTTACTACCATTGCAGCATCCTCATGGTCATGTGATCAAAATTCAGACACTTGACTCATATTTATGACGGTTTACAATGTCCCAAGGTCATGTGATCTCCTTTTGTGAACTTCTGACAAGCAAAGTCAATGGGGAAGCCAGATTCTCTTAACTGTATTAATTACTGTTTAACAACTGCAATGATTGTTAACAACAGTGGCAAGAAAAGTCATAAAATGGAGCAAAATTCATTTAACAATTATCTTGCTTAGCAACAGATATTTGGGGTTCAATTGTGATCATAAGCCAATGCCTACTGTATCCTATTATATTCCTAATTACCAATATTACTAATATCCATTTCCCAATTAATCAACAGGTATAGCATGTTCCTCCTATTTCTCTTTACACTGAAAGAGACTGACATAAAGAATCATAACTTTCTAACTTACGTATATACAGGTTTTCATTTGGAAGTAACGTATTTGCCAGAACTCTTGCATTGTATCTTTAACTTTGTTTTAACACTCTTATTAATTACAGCTCTGAAAGACATGTTCCTAGGTTCCTACTTTTAATCCAGGTTGTAGCAGATGTTTGACAATATATACCACTGAACTAGAAATGTACTGTATCTTGTTTCTCATGAAAAACTACTGCATAATTCTTTATATGTGTGCTTATGTTGTTTCATAAATTCACATCAAAAGTTTTCAAGATACAAAAAATCAAAAGTTAGTCCTAAAAACAAAAACAAATCATCCTGTTTCTGCTGAACAAACTCAGACATTTGTGCCAACATATACTTCCAAAATATGTCCCACCTTTTCCCGTCTTCTATATCAGATGCAACAAGAGGAAGAAAGGAAGGAAAGGTGGAGCATCTCTAAACTATGAAATGGCATAGTGAATAAAGCAAATGTTTTACTTTCCTCATCACAGAAAATGATCTCTTCTTCAGTAAGGCAAACATATGGCTTTTTAGGCAATGTTAAAGTTTACCTGGATACTCATAAATGAAATCAATTCTGAGTTATTTTATATAACTTTAAAATGTTCTAATGCACACTGAGATTTTTGTCAAAAAAACTGAGTAATTTTCAATCATATATATGTCAGTGTATGTGTGTATAATCAACAGAACAATACTTTTAATAATCAAAAGGTTAGATTTACATTAATTTGTACATATTCCCAAATGCATACATATCAGAGTTTATAAGTTTTAATTAAAATATCAAAAATAAACCTGAAAAATTCACAAAATATATCTCTCTCTCCAGTTGTCTTTTTTATAGTCAGAGTAGGAAAACTGAACTCAGGGAAACAGCAATAGCACTTAGACTTAAATAGTGCTTTATAGCCCTCTCAAAGTGGTTTACAGAGTCTGCATATTGCCTCCAACAATTTGGATCTTCATTTTATCCACCTCAGAATGATGGAAGGCTGAGTCAACCCTGAGCCTGGTGGGATTCGATCTGCCAAATTGCAGTAGGAGTATCTTGCAGTACTGCATTCTAACCACTGCGCCACCAAGGCTCCTTGCTTGCAAGTGCAAAACACAAATTATGTTTGTTAAAGGATAATCAAATAATTCTCTGAAAGGTAAAAAGGACTTTGGAAAATGACTTCAACTCTATTTCAGAAGATTTTAGCAGCAATGATTTTGTACCGTAATAATGCAAACCTGGAAAGAATGTTTCTTTCAAAAGAGAGTCCATGCCAGTTTATTTTCTTTTGGTCAACTAAACAGTTTTGGTTTTGGAAATTATCTAGTGAAGATTATTTTTGTCTCCTTTTCCAACCATCTCACTTTGCCTCTTTACACACACACACACACACACACACATTCCCAAATAGGGTTTATATCTTTTAGCTTAAGTGGAAAAATGCTTTTCATGTTGAATGTAAATACAGTTTTAAACCAGTAGAACTAGAAATGAGGTGATAGTAATTTTTAAGACCTTTTTTAGACTATATCTCTGGAATAGGATTTCTTTTAGTATATTATCTAATAAATGTGTGTGTGTTTCACCTCAGGTTTTTGTGGAGAAGAATTTTTAAGTTCTCAAATGGATTATAACAGCGTAAATAAATTTCACTTACTGCTTTTCTCCCTCTAAAAAAGGAACTGAGTTTTATTTTCAGTTCTTCAAGATGGCCAGAGATATATTCCTTTCTTATACTGTAAAAATGTACTACTATAGAAGTTTAATTCATGTTAAGTTATCCCACAAACTGTTTCTTTTTTGTAGAATGATTATGCTTTTATCAGTCTTAATATAGCACAGTAATCACCAGACTGAAAAAACTATCCACAAAATAGGCAGATAAAAGATGGATCTTATTTATGTCCACTCTTTTCCATTTTGTAATTACATAATAAGCAACAGACTATTTTACATGTATTACTGCACATAGGATATACCTGTAATGGCAT
The DNA here is from genome assembly GCA_004320025.1 of Laticauda laticaudata. Classification (NCBI taxonomy): domain Eukaryota; kingdom Metazoa; phylum Chordata; class Lepidosauria; order Squamata; family Elapidae; genus Laticauda; species Laticauda laticaudata. The sequence continues at coordinate 20,409 of BHFT01022443.1, forward strand.
GCGTGCCACATGTGGCATGGCATGGAGAGCAATTTGTACGGGCATGCGAGCCCCAAGCAAACTTATCTCACTGCGCATACGTGAACCTCCCAGCTGATTTTCAGCGAGTCTGAGGCCTTTTTTGACCTGCCAGAGGCTTGAGAGAAGTCTCTGCAGGCTGAAAAATAGGACCGTTTCATCACTTCTGGTATTTCCGGAAATGCAGGAAGTGACAAAACGGGCCTATTTTTCAGCTTGCAAAGCCTGCAGAGGCTTCTTTCTCCCAAGCCTCTGGGAGGCCAAAAAAGGCCTCAAACCAGCCGAAAATCACCTGGGAGGCGTAGGGCAGGTAAGGGGTGGTGGTGGTGGGGATCTCACGTGCATGTGCAGGTGGGGTGCATACATTGCCTTCTGGGTACTAGCACACAAGCACGCACACACAATTTTTGGCACAGGAGCCCAAAAGGTTACCCACCACTAGTATATATTGTGATATTTAGGAGGATTCTCCTGGCCACCTTTAAGACAAAATTGAGAATGCTGATTTTATTGTTGTAGAGGGCTACAACAATAAAAGTTTTATCTTTTATTTAAATGTATATTTTCTACTTGAATGTAGAGTTTAGTAATAAATTATTTAGTAATGAGTTACTTTTTCAATTATATTTTTTATAATTTATTTTCTGGATTTTTATTTTGGAAAAATAATTTTTAAAGTAAGGAAAAAGCCACTTATTTTTTCTGAATATAACTAAAAGCACAGTCTTATACATATCTGCTGTAAACTAATTCCTCTTTGAGTGAAATCAAACTTTTTTTCCCAGATGAACAGTCTAAATTTGGATCAAATCCAAAAACTTTATGCTTTTTCATGAATTCATGTTTTTACAATTTTAGGAGAAAAATAGGTGTATTTTCTATTTCTTTTTAACAGTGATTATTTTATGGTGGAAAATATATTTTAGAATCCTAATAACAACTTCAGTAACTGCAAAATGTAAAGCCTATTAAAATTTTGAAGAATAAAAAGTCTTTCTATTCTTCAGATGGGAAGTATTGATATTTCTAGGTATCAAAATCTCTAAGTCAAAGTCCTTGCTTAGCAATCACATGTTTTTTTCAGTCAACAAAAGAGTTCATTTAAATAAGTTACAGAATCATGGAATATGAATGAATAGGAATTATAAATTAATTCCTATAGTTCAAGCAGAAAAAATATTTAGAAAAACTAGATTTAAGATACTGAACTAATTACTACTTTCAGATTTATCACCAGCATTTTCCCCACTCTGAAGAGCTGGGAAAACCAGGGACTAATAAAAAAATGTTTTATACAATTTTCTCTTCTGTTTTCATTTTTAAAGATTAAAATTTACCACTTCTTTTGGTAAAATGCAAACGTACTGGACAGAACACATCCAATGGAACCTTTAACATTCATGTTATATCTGCGTATAGAGATAAAGCAGCAAAGAAATAAAAGTCTTATAAAATATCTGGCCTACCATCTATATGATACTACATGCCATCACTTCACTTCCTTTGGTGTTTTAATGTTTGGATAAAGAGCCCAATTTCTTATTTAGTCTTACAAAGAGTTTCACTAAGCTTGCCAAAAGACGGGGGTGGGGGGGGGAAACATTCCTTTGATCACAACCTTTAATATTTTGCATCCCTGTTATCATGAGTGCCTTTCCTACTCCCAAAAATGTGATGAAAGCCTAAAAGGGTTTTTACATACAGTTCTTTTTTTCTGAGATACTGATATTGTGATATCTTTGCCTACAATCATTGGATAGGCAAGCTCCACGTCTCTAAAGATGATCCACATCTGTTTTGAATTCGTACCCGATGCAAATATCTTAATGGGCAATTCTCTGTAATTTACTCTGATGGGAACTGAATCTTACAAACAGATGGACTTACCTGGGTCTTGGGAAAAGGGAAAACAATTTTTGTTGAAAATATAGAATTTTGGCTAATATTTTTAAGAACTTTAAAACGTAACTGGAAAGGTTACTGTTTTGAAGAGGAATAACTTGATAAAGTAGTTTGTCAATGGAAAGGGGAATCAGAAACAGAAAGGAAAGCTTAGCCTATAAGTCAAAATCCTACCACCACAATACTGTGAACCTGTGAAAATGATACTACAGTATTGTAGTAATATCAGTAAAAAGAAAAATGTCTCATATTTCAAACAAATGTATGGAAACAAATGTTTTATTTCAACTTCTGGGCAATACGGCCTTATGAGATTAAATGAAGTTTAATTTATCGTATCCAGGCTCAAACATTATTAAAAACAAACACAGATTCTTGCTAATTGATGACATATTTTCATGATATGTATTTTCTTTACATTGATTACTTCTGGTAATAATTATTTATTTATGGAATTTTTACTATTTTAAATAAAACTGCAGTTTGGCTTTCAACATTTAGATAATAAATTAAAATAGCATTTAAAAAATTATTAATTTGCTTGTTTTTAAGATTTATAAGGCCACCCAACTCAAACAACATAATTCTGGATGGCATACATCATAAAAACAAACCATAAATTAAAAAATAACAATAAACAATATATAAATATAAAATACAAAATATAAAATGACAACCACAAACAAAACGACAAGAGGTCCCCCTGCTCAACTAATCACGAATGTTTACGTAGAGATATATAACTCGACTAGAGTATATATGTATTTTGTTTTACTCAATTTTTAATATTAGAATTTATCAATAACGTAACTAATTTCCCAATGCATCTGAATCTTATTTCATCTGTTAATTTTCATAATAATTTAAATCACATATCAGGAAATTATTTTTAAGCTATGCTCTCTCCCACCTTTGTTTTTACATGTACATATAAAATAACATGGGGGTAATGCAGAATGCTAATTATGTCAGAACAAATCAAAGTAGTTACAGTAAGGAAATGTTTTTATTTGGAATCATCAAAAGTCACCATCTAGGAAGCTAGGTTCAAATATCCAGAAGGCTTCTTTGTGCTAAATTATAACACAAAAGCAGGATCTAAAGCTGTTTATTGAGACTCACTTCTGCGGTTTATAATAAAAGGTGTAGATTGCAAATGAAGGCCACATTTATATTCTGAATCAGTAGATTTAAACCTTATTTAAACAAAATACCTGCTACATCTTGAGCACTAAGGGTCTTTCAAATTTGCTTTTACCTTCCAGTCCTTTATTGGAATGTAGTTATATGCCTCAACCTGTCATCTTATGTCCTAATCTGCTGTTGTATTAAAGCTACACTTCACAGTAACAAAAATATTCTGGTTATTACTTTCCCCAGTGTCAAACTCCTCTATGCAATCTAATGGAAAGAAAAAAAATTACAGGATAGCAACAGTCAACACATAAATATACAAACACCCAATCCATGTAGTTATGTGTAGTCTGACCACAGAGAGTCAGATTCATAACTAATAGAAAACTTATTGTTTCCACTAAGTTCAGCCAAATATAAGAAATACCTATCAGTATCAGCATTCTGTGTTTCTATTTCCATGAAAGTCATCAAATCAATGTTATTTTTTTTCTTTTTTCCCCCTTGCTTTCCCTCACTTTTCTCTTCTGTTCTCCCTTCCCTAACTTCCCTATTTACTTTTGTATATTCTTTATATTATATATTATATTATATTTGTATATTCTTATTCTATATTATAAACTAATAACAATGTTTAAAAAACAATGTTGATATTCTTAGGATACTGACAACTAAAATACAAACTGTATGTACATTGACTTTTATATGGGAGAGGTTAATCACCATATAATCATATGAAGTTTTTTTTTTCTCGTAGACATTGAGTAATTTACCACTGAGTAAGTTTCAGTAGCTAATGCAATCCATATTATTTAAAAGTTAATTTGAACAGATAGAAGCCACAATTGTATTTATAAAAGTCAATTTACATAGTCAACTTATACAAATCCATATAAAGCTACTTCATTTTCATCTGCAGTAGCTAGCACTCGATCATTCCAGTCCATGTTCTGCTTCATTTCATTTTTCAGATTTTAAAACCAACCATTAAAATATATTCTTTTCTGTTTTCTTTTGCTATCTGTCTCTCAAAGGTACAAATATTAAAACAATGTAAAATGATGAGGAAATGTGTAAGATTTTTCTTAAAAAATGTGATTAGGGGAAATTGCCTATAAAGAACCATGCTAAACAGATAGATAAGAAAATGGGAGCTCAGAATGAGGATTGGTGAGCTCAGTGCAAACTATATATGACCAATGTATAAATTACGGAAATAAATCTAAAAAACAAAAGAGTGGACCAGAAAAATTTAAAATAAATAGTGTCCTAAAAATAGTGGTAGTCCAGTTGGGACATCATCTTAGGACTTTGCTATTTGTCTCCATATGAGTTCTCAAATTTAAATCACAATCTGAAGCTATTTTAGCCATAGTTTTAATGGTTAATGGTTAGTTGTAGCCTCAACAGAATAAGTACATTTGGATTGAGACCATGGTATCAAAGCATTAATCTCTTCCCTTCTCACAGGGTTGGTTAATAATGCCACCTACCTCTCTCCAAACAAGTTCTTACAAGACAATGAAGACAGCAAATGAGCAGATGTATTGATTGATTCAAAAATGAGATTTAGAAGCAGCATCAGACTAAAATTAAGAACTGAAGGAGCTATGTTGTTTCTTGGGATTGGACCATTGCTCACCATGGGTGTTTTGTCATCAAAAGAAAGGGGCGTTGGTCCTCTTCTCGGGGAGCCGAAGGGAAAATCCAAGATGGGTAGTCTCTAGTCTCCTAGCTCTGCAGACCGAATTGAAAAACTGAGGACACACCCCCTGGTAACGGTCCCCAGTTCTGAACAATGTCAAAGCGAATTCAGCTGTTCCTCGTCCTCAAACTGATAGCTCAGTAGATACTGCGAAAAAAAGACATTTCCTCTCTACTCTGATCTGACAGAATACAGGGTGGGAATGGACTCTCCCTTCAGCTCCCTGAGAAGAAGTGTTCAGGTGGGACCAATGCCCCTTCTCCATTGAGCCGAAGGGAGAATCCAGGATGGACAATCCAAAGCTGGCTGATAGCTGTCCTACGGGGGGATCTGGATTGGTTGGAAGTCCCCAACTCTATATGAACACCCTTGCAAGACTCGTCTTCCAAAGGACACCTCTGCTGAGGCAAAGGAGTCAATTTTGTAAGGTCTTATGAATGGTGTTACTGATGACCAGATCGCAGCTCTACAAATGCCCAGATGATGCCTACATTGATGCCGACATATAATCAAACGTGTGAACACAAGCTTGGTTGAAATGAACCAATTTTTTGGTCTAAACTGGCCCATATATTAAAGGAAAGCAATAAGTAATGTGAATGGTAAAACAATTCTCCTATTTCTCAAACTGCTAATGCTTATACAAATGTTCCTGAGTTTCTGCTGTTATTCAGGAATTCTGCAGTTGTTCCAGATGTCAAACCTAAGCAGTAATAACCTGTTTCTCCAACAATACGGCCTCCCCCAATAGGAAGTCCCAGCATTTTTCTAGGCATGAAATTAAGCCCCTCCCCCCAAATTAAGGCCTATATTAAAACATGCGAAATGGGGGGAATGGGGGGGGGTCTTGCCAGTAGGAAGTATTTTTGTTGCACACCCGGATATGGTGCTACCTGCGTTGACCCCCATACGAAGTGCCCCACCGACGCCAAGGTCAACATCCAAGCCGTAACTGCCCGCCCACAAGGGGGGGNCCCACAAGGGGGGGGTCAACGCAAGGGGGGGGAAAATTAAGCCACCACCAAAGACAGCTTAGCCATTTTTTCGGGGCTCAAAAGAAAATAAGACCCAGCCTTATTATATGACAAAAACACGGTTATAGTTGACTCCTGACAACTGATAAACTTATCCTTTCACTTATATTTTACTTATTTATTTATTTATTGTATTTATATAGCTATCCATCTCCCGAACAAATTATTCTTTTTAGGCATATTTCTGTCAAATGTTAAGGAAAGCTACTGATATACAGGTAGTCCTCAACTTACAATTCTTCATTTAGTGAGCATTCAAAGTTACAACAGAACTGAAAAAAGTGACTTGTTATCATTTTTCACACTTATGACTGTTTAGCGTCCCCATGTTCATATAATCAAAATTTAGACACTTAGCAATTGACTCATATTTATCAGGTTGCAGTGTCCTGGAGTCCTCCAAGGTTGTTCTCTCGACAGGTCCTGGAAGGCCATGAACTACTTTCGCCTGGGCCAGTAAGGGGCGACCAATATCAATTCTGCTCGTTCCTCCAATAACTTCTGGATCAACCTGGGTATT
>BHFT01022445.1:0-15786 GCA_004320025.1 Laticauda laticaudata
AAGGAAGCTGAACAGCACACATGTAAGTACCCGCGAAAACTTAAAAAAACATACATACATACATACATACATACATATAGACTTACACTCCTGGGGAAGCGTTCTACTTTCAACCAGAGGGGTAGGCATCACCTCTAAGTACAAATAATGATGATGATGATGATCATGACAATAATAATAATAATATCATTTTTTTAAAAAATTAAAGTTAGAAGCACGAGAGTCAGTCCTCCACAATGAAAGGTGACAACATCTTCTGCTCCAAGACAAATGAGTCCTGAGATAAGTCAGTGGGCCCCAAAAAGGCTCTAAGGCGACGGATAAGGATGTCCATAGACGGCACCAAGCCTTGGAAAGGCAGTAGCGGAAACGGGCCAGGGAGGCAGACAAGATGGCTATGGCACAAAAATTGGATTAGGGCCCAAGTACATTGTTGGGGCCCTTGGACTTATCCACCCACCCAGACAGGCTATTTCTGGACAGCCTCCCATAGGCATATCTCCTCCAATGAGGACTGCCCGGCGAATCCCAGAGGCAACCTTCACCCCTACCGCCGCCGGTTTAAGACAGGAGAAGGGACTACCTGAGACTATTCCCATCGAAATGAGGCAGTGGGTGGAGATGGCCATACAAAGGTGCATTGCGGCTGGAGGTCACCAATTCATCTGCACCAGACACTTTTAGGCTACTTTGGAGGTGGGATCCCTGTCTGCTTGATCGTTTGCGCTTATGGGACATCATCAAACTCAGGTATTCCCCAATATTCCTGAAATACCAGTCCAGGGTCTTCGGGAGGAGGTGGAATTAGATGACCAGGAAGTTTCCATGGAGGTGGGGTCGATCCATCAGATGGACTTGGGGTTGTCAGAGGCTGTCCCACTAGAACAAGGAATGTCGGATGACAAAGGCCTCATTCCAGACCAACCTACCTTTTCTGGCCTTTTCTGTCTGCACCTCTTTAAATCTTTACTGTTCAAAGCAAAGAACACCGCTAAACTAGGCACATCAAGCCCTCATGCATTGTCAACAGGGTCTCAGGACGAATCCGAGGATCTAACATTCTCACAACTGGCTAATGAGGCAGAAACTATTCCTGTCCCTCGTATGTTTGCTCCCATCGTAGGACAGGCCAAGCTTTGGTATGTCTCGCTACTGGATGGTCTGAGCAGCTCGTGGGAGAAAGGGCGTTGGTACACCCAATGCCTGTTCTCCTTGACTGCAAAGAGCATCCAACCCCACCCTATTCCGTCTGGTGGCCAATGAATTTTTACAGTATTAAGGGCGAGGGTGTTAATTTCTCTCATCTTTGCCAAAACTGGGGAACGCTGGGGAGGAGTCCAGTGGAGGAGGAGGAGCATTCTGCAAATTAAGCCCAGCCTTGATAAGCATAGACTGAAGCACCTCCCACTATTGGATGTTCTTTGCAGCTCAAGGAGAACGAGCGTGTCAGGTAAGTACTAATGCTGTTTCTCTCCCTGGTGCTACTGGATCTGACCGGGTGAATGCCCCAGTGTGCTTTGTTGCCGCTGCCTCCAAAGCAAGGACCACTGGTGGGTTTCCAGGATGCACAATCACCTCTCCTCCCCCCACTCTGTTAAAGAAATAACATTCAAATTTCATACTATTATGTTAAAAAAGAATTAAAGTTGCTATACTTGTATAAAAGAAAGTAGAAATGTGGGAGAAGGTTTCTGAACCTAAATCCATCTCATCAATTATTTTTTCTTAGCTGTTTAGTTTTGATCATGAAAGCGAGTTGGGCATGGAGAAAAGTGCTAGTACAGTTGATCAAAAGGAATGGCTTGTGGGGGCAGAAAAGAATCAATGTCACTTTCTTGTTTTACAGCTAAGATAAGCCCTTATGACCATCCCTTTATAGATAGAAAAACATGTTAAAGTTAATGTGGTTCTGCATGAATCAGATTTTAGTCAAAATTAGAAGGAGCTGTAAGGTTGATTGGTATATCACCCACCTCCATTTTGTGTACATGTGTGGGTGAGTGCAAAGTGTTGTCTGAAAATTAATGGTACCAAAAAAAATTATATTCTGTTCCACTTTTTGATGTTTACTCATAATGTGAGGGTGGCTCGGACTGCACTTGGAGCACTCCGCACAGGAAACGAGAAAATCTATCTCTTTTCCTCCAGCCCATTTTAAAATAAAATTAACATTCCTAGTACTTGTGTAAACTTCTTAAAAAAAACAACCATAGGCAAGATAATAATTTCTTTGAAGCCAAACAAATGAGTTTATTATCTAAATCAACCATAATTTAAATCACATAGTTTAAATCTGGTTACTGTCGTAGCTTCTGTGTTTTTCCCAGGAGGAAAAAAAATGCTATCTTTAAATATCTTGTTCTGCCCTTCCTCCCTCCCTCCCTCCCTCCCTCCTAGTTGTCCATCTTGACCAAATGATTCTTGATGGATAACCATTTTAAAAATATAAAATTATATAAATATAAAATTAAAATATAAAATTAAAAATATAAAATATAAAATCTATATTGATCTGTATCTATATCTGTATCTATATCCATATATATCTATATCTGTATCTATATCTCTATATCTCTACATCTATTCATCCATCCATCCATCCATCCATCTGTATAGTATTCAGCTTTGGTCTGGTATTTTCCCACGTCATTATAGTTGTGCTTTTAAAGTTGTAGCAATGTTTTGGCAGAATCTCATCTGCCATCATCAGGCTTCTGTTCTCGTGTTTACTTTGGGAGTTTAGGACTTTCACAAGCCGTTTCTGTTTTAAATTTAGGGTTCTGAGCCTATTGCTGTGCCATGAGATTTTGGTTTTTTCTTCATCTGAGTTGGTTGGTAAGGTCTTTGTCTGGTTGTTTATTGGTTCTTGGGAGTTTGCTGTGTTCTGCTTGATTGGTTTCATAATATCTTTTCTGTCTGTTTTGTGGCTTTTTGTTTTGACTGATTGGGCTGGCGAACATTGTGTCTGGTATTGGAGGCTTTAGTGCAGCTTAGACTCCGAGTAAAATGGACAGCTTCATTTGTTAGGAAGCTAGGTTTCATTGGGATGGGTGGTTGGGTTGGTATTGAGCTGGAGTATCAGGGGGATCTGTTATGTGCCCAAGATGTTTGTTGGGCTTGTGGTGGTAGGATAGATTTTTTTTGTTGAGAGTGCAGGCTTGCCAGATAATTTGACAGTCTGTTGGAAATCATCTTCTTCTATTCATTGCTCTTTTCAGGTTCTTTTCAATCTCTATGGCTTCTGCTGATGATTCTGTAGACTGGGGTCATTTTCTTTCTCAGTGCGCAGGGCTTATTAGTTGTCTCATTGATAACAGTTGATCCTCGTTGTCGATCCTTGTGTTTTATTGATGATTGGACTAGCTGAGGAATGTGTCTGTACCCAGTCTTTCTTAGCTGCGATTTTATGTGAATTTCATTTCCACGTAGTACTTATTCTTCATTAATCGGTCTGATCCATGTACTGTTGGAGGGCATGATTCACAGGGGACTCATCTGTGTCTTCGGTTTTCCAGGTCATTTATCTTTGGGGTTTATTAGGATGCTGTAATTTTTCTGTCTGTTTTGAAGGCAGTCTTGATGTGATGGCCTGTGGTAGATATCTTACTTGATTTTGTCTGTAGTACCTCTTATGTAGGGCAGGACAGCTGCTTCCTCCATAGGTATGGTTTCCTCTTCGTGAGGTCTGTATTTGTTGTCTCGTGTGTTTTCGCTGATACAAGGCCGTGATTTTGCTTCTCTCGTGGAGGCGCGTTGTGCTGTCAGGTACTTTAGTCAGGGGTGCATAGTTCGTCTTATGTGTGTCTTGTCTGCCGGCTTTTGGTTCTGGCGATTAGTGTTTTGGCCACGAGTTTATCTGATGATGGGTGGTGGTGGGATTTTGGGGTTGTGATAGCGGTTGATGTGTGTTTTCTTCTGGTATATGGTGTTTCCTAGTGTGCCATCTTTTTTTTTTTTGTAGATTTTAGTGCTACATTCTGTGGAATGGTAGTTGTTCTCGCTCTCCTGTTTCTGGGTGGAACTTGATTTTGAGGTGTGTGCTGTTTAGGTATGTTAGGAGGATGGCTCAAGGTTTTCTTTTACCATTGGGGCCAAATAACAAATTATTTCAGCCGATATATCTTAGCCTAGTTTTGGGTTTGTTGGGTTTGGCATGGCCTAAGGCTCCGATTCAAATTCTTCTATGAACAGATTTGCAATGATGGGAGATAGTGGTGATCACTCGGGGCCTCCTTCCAATTTTGTTTGTATCTTTGTGTCCTTTGTACATGAAATATGTGTTGGTTAAGCAGTGTTCTGTTAGTTCCATGAGGTGTTTGGGTGTTTGGTATTTATTTTTTGAGAGTTTCGAGAGTTTCTTTTATTGGGACTTGAGTGAATAGTGAAACCACCTCAAAACTTATAAGCAGATCTTCTTGTTCCACATGTAGATCTTTGATCATTTCCAAGAGGTGGTATGAGTTCTGTTACCTGAAACAAGAAGATCTGCTTGTAAGTTTCGATATGGTTTCACTATTCGTATATATTTCATACTTAAGAAAACAAACATATATATGTATATGTATATGTGTTTGTCTATGTCTATGTCTGTGTATATATATGGAGCCTCGGCTCCTTTTCAGAGTGGTTAGAATCCCTGAGCTCCCCCTCTTCCTCCTCTGACGTGGAGGATCTGCTGTACTCTGAGAGATATAAAGAACCTCTGTCCTCAGACACTCCCCAGCAACAGTGAGTGGAAGGATAATGAAACTTGTGGAGCTTGGAGATCTCCCTCTGCACTGGAGGGTTTCCCTGATAGAAGGAGGATAGAATGCTAAGGGCTCCACTGGCCGGGCGGAGGAGCTGCTGAAACCCCTCAGAGATGCCTTGCCTAACTGCCACAGAGACCATGGTTTGGATATCTTCAGGCCTATTGTCTGGGGGGAGGAAACCATTGGACGAAGCCCAGCCACAATGGGGATAAAAGAGGCTTCCGCCCTGGGCCTATATCCCCTCCTTGGGGCAAAAATCCCTGATGACTGTAAATTCCAGTATCCCAATTAACTGGTCTGAAGCGCCCAGACCTGTTCAGGTCTTGGGGAAGGGAGGTCTCATCAGGCCTCTCCAGGGACCATGCCTGAAGGTGGCTTGCTAAACTACCTTCTGACCCTCCTTCTCTGGGGACCTGATCTGGGTGGGCCTGAGACTCCCCGAATGAGAAAAGCCCTGTTCCTTTTAGTGTTGGAAGTTCTTGGCAAACTGTTTTTCTTATGCAGCATGTCTCCTCCTTTCAGCTTTCAGTTCTGACTTAGAGGTCTTCTTGAGGGGTCCTGGCCCTGATGTTCACTACAGCCTCCCTGTTGGCTGAAAGGACCCTCTGTCATCTTTTCTTGAAAGGCCTTCTTGATACTTCAGAGCATTGTGTGGCATCCATGTTTGATGGTCCTGGCTTGGCCCAGTCGCACTCCATCTCACTAGGAAGGACACTGGAGGTGCTATCAGCTCCTTACTAGTCGTGCCTCCATAGATATGGGTCAATTGGGTGGGATCACTGTTTTGAGGCCTCAATAAAATGGTGCCCGAAAGAACATGATCCAAAAATGGCTGCCTGCCAGGAGGCCGTAGGTTGTGGTTGAGGACGGCCTAGAGCCCAGGCTTCTCTTTTTCTCAAATCCCGTTATGGGAGTCTGCCTGAATATTTGTGCAGACTAATGGCTGTAAGGCTGAGAGCTGGATCTGCTTGTAATGTTCTCTGGTACAGAGAGGCTGTGCACACAGCGCCGAACACCAGCTGGGAGGCATGTTCATGATCTTTCCAAGGCACACCTGGAGATTGAGATTAAAGGAGATGCTGTGGGAAGGGAACAAATGCTGTATTTGTGAAGTTTTGTGTGCAGTTACAGATGTTTGGAGTTTCCTGGATTTCTTGTTTTATTTCTTGCTCACTGGATTAATTGCCTTGTTCCTTTGCTTCCTGGACACATTGACTTACTCCCTTGCCCTGCTGGATTTCTCACAGCATATTTTGCTGGACTACTTGCAGCAAAGGCCGTTGGATGTTTGTGTGTGTATGTGTGTGTGTGTGTGATCACTTTGCTTTGTGATTTGCCATAAACTTGGGAACGTTTGGGGGAAAGTTGGAACAATAAATGGGCGATATGTGTTGGCTCTGTGCTTGCCTCGGGTCATCACACCACGCTCTATATTTCCTCAATACATGGGAGCTGGCAGAATAATTAAATTCAGCCTATTGGTTTGGTCTTCCATAATAGTCCCAGTTTCTCTCATATGGCTTCTTGGGAAATTTAATTGGCCACTCCTGCAGGTGTCACATTGCAGATTTGCTCATCCAGGGAAAACTCCTTGCATACCCACATGTAGCCATCACTGTTCCTATCCTTTGCTTTTAAAATTTGATAAATGAAAGGTGGAAGGGGATTCTACAGTTTAACGTACATATTATGTTAATGACAACTTTTTAGAAATCTTGGTGTTCTCATATTTAGTTTTAATAAATGAACTAATCTTCAGAGGAGTGAAAACACTAGTGTTGAACTAGGTTCTCACACAATTTATACAATTTTGTATTTAACATACATTCTTTTTCCTCTTAGCTAAAAATCCCCCAAAGCTATTAGGCCCTTCCTTCTAATAAAAAAAAAGTTATTTGTAACAAATATCCATCAAAGTTTTGTACCTTTCTTCAAAAGAAGCTTACAAATGCATTTCGCAGGGAAGAAAATGTTAAAAGAATACTTCACCATATTTTATCATTATTATTGGTTTTAAAAAAACAATGGTGAATTGTTGCCTGTACAAATTTAGATTTTGAAAGTGTGCACTTGAGAAAAGGGAACATTGAGAAAATATCATTTTTCACCTCTTACCCTTTTACTCCTATTATATGATTTTGTATTAGTTAACCCAGGGTGCAGAGTGGAAGCTCATGGTTGCCACAGCGTGTTTGAAAGATGGGCTAAATGCATCATAAAGATCTCAGATGCTGTCATGCATTTGTCAGTTCTGGGAGAGCGATACTAATGAACTCCAATTTCCCCACTTACTATCTTTTATCTTAAATTATTTCTCCTCTTCAGAATCCTTTTTCCAACATTTTCAAAAAGCAGTGAGTAAGAAGTTGACCTCTGCTCTGCAGTTTTTGTTTTGCTTGGCTATTAATCATTTTGAAATGTCTGTTTATGACTGTATTTTGTATTTTGCGATGGAAATACTTGTTATCTTTGTAATATAAAATCTTTATACCAAGCAAGGTATTTGCTTGGTCTTCAAAGTGGGTTATTGTTGAAACATGTCTTGTGTCTGCTTCCTATCATTCTGAGAATGCTTCAGAGAATTAATTGATTACTACTGATTGCTTAATTTACAAAACAATAACAACAAAACCTAGATCCCAAGACAAAGTTGCTTCAGAAGGCTTTGCTCTTTATAAAAGTATAATCTTATGCTTTATCTCTGGGGATTCAGCTCCTTTTTTCATATAAATTTGCATGTGCTGTATTAAGATAGGAAGAAATGTTAAGTATGTGAGTATTAAGATGTTACATGAGAAGGGCAGCTAATTGGCAGGAAGTTGAATTATGTTCAACCCTTAACAAGCTTTCTTTCAAACAAATCCTGTTTTCTCTCTTCACGACAGATAGCCAGTGCTTGAGTTATTTAGACAATATTTAACTGGACTGTTTGGTTAATAATAATTTAAAGAATGCTCCAAATTCTTTACCTATTGTTAATATGATTGATTTATTTTTAGACCTACATTGTCCTAATCTCTCCTTTTCCTCCCACTAGCACACATTGCATTCTGTTTAATTATTTTTTTAATGTCTTGCTTAATTCTAATAAAAGTGTTGCAAGATGACATTCCTGCAGCAAGCATTATAGTTTGGCTGACAATATTGGCTAAAGGAATAATCAAATTATTATTCAGTCATGGATTTTTAACAGCCGCAAAGCAAGTGGATGTTAACTAAATGATGCAGTTTATTCCTTTCGTTCTTGCTGCCAGCTTGCCTCTTACCGAAAGGATGCCAGCTTTAAGTAAAGTGGTATCCAGATGGTAGTCACATGACACCCACTTGGTTACAGGACCTAAGCAAGGAATACTATAATTCGGCAGCCAGAACAAGCTGTGGGTCAATGGAGGAGGAATGCCTGTTGCTTCACAGTTTTTGCATATGTAAATCTGTTAATGTTATGTCATTGTTGTGCGGTCTAAACATAAGTGTTGCCTTCCTCTGGGGCCCAGATGAACCTGGATAGCAGCCCAGTTAATGAAAATCAAAAGGAGATGCTTTGGCAAATGATGCTCCAGGCAGTCGCCTCGGTGTGAACTCTTTGCTTCTTGGAGGGACTTATTTTCTCTCAGTTGAACTTTGTGCAAGCATGAAGTTTTTTTGATAAGCTGAGTCCATGATAAGATGATAAAACGATAGGCTGAGTCCATGATAAGACTGGGCAGAGATTGCCAAAGTGTGAGTTGCACATCTATTTTTACTTTCCCCAGTGTTGAAGACAATGCATTTGGCCCAATCTGCATCTGCCTTTCTAACACTTTCTCTGTCTGCCACTCTTCTGTATTCTTTTCATCAAGTACAGATGTGGCACACAGCCTTCTCAGAAAAGTCATGAACTGTGTCGTCTGTGCAGTTTGACAGCCAACATCTGCTGCAGCAGCGGCAGCCTGATGGAAACAATTTTAGAAAAGCTCTAAAGTGTTTTAACTTTTGTCTATCATGCAGGCTTTTGCATATAATTATTTGCAAGTACTTTACTTCATGTAGACAGGCTATGAAAATTAGCTCATGGATCTGATTGACCATTACCAAATATTTTGGAAATAGAAATTAAACATGTCTGATTTTTGTTGTTTAAAACGAGTACAAGAAAAGTGAAAGTTCTCTTCACTGGAGAAGCTTTAATTTATTTCAAGTCTAAAAGTTATTTATATCAAAATTTAAAACTGCCCATTAGGGTGACTCTGAGCAGTGTAGAAATAAAATATGGAAACATAAAAACAGTATATAAGTAATTTAAGATATTGCATTGCTTTAGCAAAATTACTTTGAAAGTATTGAACATTTGTCTCTGGAGATTCTCAGTCATCCAAATCATGTTTGTCCCAAACGTGCTTTTTCAAAAGGCAACTGGACTTTGTTTTTCCTTGAAGTCATTTAGCTTTTTATCCAAGAAGCTTCCTCAGTTCTATTGAACATTTATACTCCATGTGAAAGTATTATTTTTATTTATTAATTAAATTTATTTTCTGCCCATCTTGCCTTGAAGAATAATGATAAAAAGTTTTCTTAAAACATAATTGTGTGTGTGTGTGTGTGTGCGTGCAATTATGTTTGTGTGCAACTCTGTTTATAGTGATACCAATGGGATTTTATGAAGTGTTACATACTCTTAAGATGTACAAGAAGTGATTAACCTTTTCCTTTATAGAATTTGAACTTGCTTCAGTTCAGTAGATTTAGTATAAAATGTTGAAGTATCAATGATTTCAGGGCCCATGCCATATTTGCTAACATTTCAAAACCAAATTTTAAATGTAAATTTGGAACCTGATTCCCCAGTGTTTCAGGGGGTTTAATCTGGTATAATTTGTGGTAAGGCTTTGAAAATTTGTGCTTCACAGTCACTGCTTTTGAATGCTGCCTCCCAACTACCTGATTTCCTAAACCATTTATGTTAGAATACCATTGATTTCTCTGTAACTAATAGAATCATTTTGTATTCAAGCATTATGGTTTACTTGCATTAGTGAGCTTGCTCTAAGGCTCTTAGGTATTTCTTAATGATAGACTCATTTGAAGAATTCAGTATAGACAGATCACATATTTACAGTGAGTTCTGCATCCTTAAAGATCGGCTGAACTTAATTTTCTTTATAAACATTCACTCCTGGAAAATATTGTCATATTTGATATTTTAATGTAAAAAATGTCTTGTGGTTGCGATTGACTCCTGGTGACTGCCTGCATTTATGCTGTTACGTTAAAGACTGTTTCAGTGGATAAAATATGAAATTAACTGTATATGTGGACTTTTTGAGGAAATGGGAAAATGAGTGCATTCTCCAGATGAGCTATTCAGAGCATCCAGGCATGGGAGGTGCTTCCTTCTCTCTATGATAGGCTGAGCTGATTTCTGAGGACACTCCTCGTTGAGGCTCCTCCTTAGTGTCCCCAGTTTTTGCCCAGTCTTCATTCGAACAAGGCAGTTTTTCCCCTTGGATGGGATTAGGAGCAAGACACTGAGAAAACTCAAGTTTTAAAAGCAGGTCAGATCACAGCTTTTAGGCTGCCTACGGGCTTCACATTTCTTCAAAGAGCCCCAGAGAGCTTAATTAACACCAGCTGGCTGTCGGAGATTGCAAGCTTTCGGCAGCGGCAGTAACGCTGCTCGGAGTGGACGCTCAAGCCAGTGTTTTAGACAAATGACACTATTCCTCAAGCTGAGGAATGGCAGTATTGGAGTCTTCCCTTGCCATTCAACCACTATTTAAATCGTGATTAGATTGCTGGAACAGCAAGGCTGTTGTGGAGCAACGAGTGCGGGCTCGTGTTTGTGCCAAAAATTATTTTAAACTCAAAAATGGCCAGAGGCTTTTCCCCTCATAAAAAACACATAAACTCGAAATCGGGGGGTGGCATTAGCACCTTTACCCTTACCTGATATTGTTTCGAGCTTTCTGTGTCTTTGACTTTAAATGCTGAACTCTTGTCAGGAGTTTTACTGCTGACTGTGCCATTGTGCACCAAAAATAACTGCTGGCGCCATTTTGTCTGTATCTGCAGACCACAGATCGTGTTAGCAACTTTGAGTAAAATTGAACAAAGCATCAGTGCCTTGATTAATTCATTAGGCTTTTGTGAGTAAACATACTAACAGGGCTGTTCAGTACAGCTTTACAGGGTCTTCAGCAATAACTCACAAACTTTTAAGGTTAGCTGAAGGAATTAGTTGGCAATTCCCTCACAGCCTGCTCCAGTCAGTAGCACAATAGCTAGTACCTAGGCCTGTGCACTAAAGCTGTTGCAGGCCTGGTATCACAGTTTGTTGAATCCTATTCTAGGCAGATCAGGTGTATCTTTAATTGGCATTAATTCAAATTATTGGACATTAAATATTTTAATAATAATAATAATAATAATAATAATAATAATAATAATAATAATAATAATAATAATAATAATAATAGAAGGGGGATCAAATTAATTATACTTGAGGGATCCCTGCCCATTCTGGAGCAGGCCCCTAGGTGAGCCAACCAGTGGAAAGTGGAAGTTCCATTGGCTCCACTGTTTCAGGCTGTAGAGCAGCAACCAGAAAGGCCATGGCCAAGACCAGAGTAAATCATCTGGCTCAAAAAAGTCTTCAAAGGCTGCTGAGAAAGACATCAAGAGGCATCAAAAGGCACTAGAAAAACAACGGAAAAAGTGCCTTTGTGAGGGTGAAAGAATAAGCAAATAGTATCTTCTCCAAAAATCGCCCGTGTTCCAGTCTCCATCCCAGTTCCTCCCTTGGATTGTCAATACAATCCAGATACAGCAACATCTTGCAAGAACAAGCAAGCAACTGTAATACCTGCACCACGACGGGCTCCAGAGGCTACATTCACTCCTACAGCTACTGGTCTGCAAGCAGAGGAATCTCTTCCCCCAAAAATTCCTCCACATATGAGACTTTGGATGGAGCAAGCTACTAAACAAGGCATTGCAGCAGGAATAAAACAGACCTTGATGGCAAGGTTACAAGAAGCAGACCCCAAGCATTATCTTTAATCTCCAAGGTCACTAAGCAGAGCCGAATCTATTCAACTTCAGATACATTCCCAGGGGACAAATTTCCCAATATCTCATATGCCCAACCAGGGTATTCAATGTAGGGAAGACCAAATAGACCAGTTGGAAAAGATTGTGTCTGTATCTTCTCAGTATA
This sequence comes from Laticauda laticaudata, assembly GCA_004320025.1. Taxonomy (NCBI): domain Eukaryota; kingdom Metazoa; phylum Chordata; class Lepidosauria; order Squamata; family Elapidae; genus Laticauda; species Laticauda laticaudata. Next base: position 11,944 of record BHFT01022445.1, read on the forward strand.
ATGATTCATCCTTGTCTGAGGCAGAGTAGCTAGAGAAGGATATGTCGGACGATGAGGGCCTAGCACCTGACCAACCTATTTTCACGGATCTGTTCTGCCCACATCTGTTTAAGTCTTTACTGTTCAAGGCAAAGAACACTGCACGCCTTGACGATCTGAACTCTACCTCCCAACTACCTTCAGCGAAGGCAGAATCAGATGATTTAATATTTTCACAACCTGTCTCCATGGCGGAAGTCATTCCAGTCCCACAAATGTTTCCTGAATTAGTTCAGAAATAATGGTCCTCTACTGCTGCTTATCTCAGTCCAATGGGATATGATAGGAAATTCTACAATTTTGTACCAGATTTCTCTTACTCTCTACTAGCCCCTATCATAGATAAACCAGTAGTAGGTCTAGCCTCTCCTTCCACTATACCTAGTGAAGCAGAAGAAGCTCTTAAACCAGAGGACAAGAGAGCCGAATTAGCTCTTTGCAGGGCTCACTTAGCAGACACATGAGCTATCAGGATGGCCACAGCTGCCTCATTCTTTACCAGATCTTACCTAAGTTGGCTTCGTCACCTGAGAGATTCCATTCCCTCACCAAACACCAGAGTGCATCATAACATAGCCAAAGTGATGGCTGCTGCAGAATTCTCTGCAGATGCAACCTTTAATTCGGTCAAATTCCCATCAAGGGCCATAGTGTCCCATGTCATGGCACGACACCTACTCTGGCTCCATCATTGGCAAGCGGACACCAATCATAAGTGGAAATTAGCATCTGCCCCCTTGGAAGGTGATAAACTATTTGGATCTACCCTGGATCTGCTCCTGGTGGAATCTCAAAACAAGAAAAAGATTCTCTCCTCTCTTTTTTGTAAGACAGACAGTAGAACTTCCCAGCCCTTTTGGAGGGGTTCTTTTCATCCCTTCTATCAAGGATCCTACTCCCAAAGATCACAAAGGCCCTTTGGGTAAAGAAGGACATGAGGCAGAAGGACCTGACTTCAGGGGCAGAAATAGGAGGGGAAGGCAGAACAAAGTGTCCTTTTGTGGGCCAGGAAACAAGTCCTTTTGCCACTCCAAGTAAAATCATTCTCAACTGTCCCATAGGAGGATGGTTAAGGCTATTCGCAGATCATCCAGGCAGACTGTCAACCATTCTGAGTGGCGCCTGTACCCAAGATGTTCTAGAAGATGTCACATCTGTTCGGCCAACTGATCATAGACTTCTTTGCCTCACCTCTCAACACATAGCTCCTGAGGTTCATTTCCAGATTTTTGACACAAGGAGCGGAGGGAGTCAATGCTTTATGTTGTCGCTGGCCTCAAGGTCTTCTCTGTACCTTCCCTCCCCTCCCACTGATTCCCAAGGTACTCCAGAAGCTTCTGAGGGAGAAAGCGCAACGATTGTTGGTGGCATCTTACTGGCCAAGACATCTATGGTTCATGGATCTCAGGGATCTATTGATAACAGGCCCATGGAGAATCCCACCGGACAGAGTCTTGCTCACACAGGGTCCAATTCAACATCTGGACCCAAAATGGCTGCGCCTAGCTGTATAGTGCTTGAGTGGAGACGTCTGAAAGGCGAGAAACTCTCCACTAAAGTCATCTTTACGATCTAAGTGATCAGACATTTGTCAATGAACCATATACAACTCCACCTGGAACATCTTCTGCAGGTGGTATGACAAGATGAAGATAAACCCCACCTTTCCATCGGTGGCACAAATACTAGACTTTTTCAGGAAGGTTTGGACAAAGGATTATCACCAAACACTTTGCGTAGACAGGTGGCGGCTCTAGTCTTGGGCATTACCTGTGGTGACCTAAGATCTGTCACTCATCACTCAAGAATATACAGTTTCTTCTCTGGGACCACTAATTTAAGACCTCCAGTGGTCCATAGATACCCCACCTGGGATCTAAACAAGGTTCTCACAGTACTCACAAAACAACCCTTTGAGCCTCTGAGTACAATGAGTCTCTGCCTACTTACATACAAGGTGGTATTCTTAGTAGCGATGACATCTTCAAGATGAATTTCCGAGCTAGCCACCCTGTCAGTGAGACAAGATTGAATTTTCCATTTTGATAAGATTTATCCTTTGTCAAGATCCAACCTTCATTCCCAAAATTAATTAGACCTTGCACAGAGATCAGGAGTTGATTTTCCAACTTCTGTCCTAGGCCTCTCATGGTCTAGAGCAACAACAGCATCTATTAGATGTGAGACGTACACTCAGAATGGCTCTGATTAGATAGACAGGACTGCACCTTTTAGGAAGGTGGGGATGCTTTTTGTCTCCTTTCAACCAGCTACTCAAGGCAGGAAGGTCACATCATTGACAGTTGGCAGGTGGCTACAAGCTATGATTGCAAAGACTTATGAGACTCAGTCATTGCCTGTACCTACAGGCATTACAGCACATTCAACTCTGGAGTGTTGCAACATCGGCTGCTTGGGCTACTCAAGTGTTGATGAAAGAAATAGATAGGGTAGCAACGTGGGCTTCACCGTTGCCTTTCATAAGGCACAATAAACTGGATGTTTTTGCTTCCGCTGAAGCAGCCCTTGGCAGATGTGTATTACAATGGGTCTACGTGTAACAAGGTGGGACTAAAAGCAGATGGAGACCTCCCATAGGATATGCCAAGCTTTGGTATGTCCCATGCCTGGATGCTTTGAACAGCTCATCTGGAGAAGGGGTGTTGGTGCTTACCTGATACGCCCATTCTCTGTGAGCTATGAAGAGCATCCAGCCCCACCCAGAGTCCATCTGGTGTGGGTCCAATTCCAGCCAAGCCTACAGAACAAAGGTGAAGGAGAATGACAATGAAAGTATCACTTTGACTTTGCCAAAACTGGGGACACTAAGGAGGAGCTTCAAGGAGGATGTCCTCAGAAATTAGTTCAGCCTTATCGAAAGAGAGAAGGAAGCACCTCCCATGCCTGGATGTTCTTCACAGCTCAGGGAATGGGCACATTAGGTAAGCACCAATGCCCCTTTTTTAAAAGTAGAAGTGAGAAGCTTTTTAAGAGTCAAATGTGCAATTCTTGAAATGAAGATATTAATATTCATTTGCCTCAGTGAGACTTAACTAGTGAACATGGTGCATATTTACATTTGTTGTGAAACACCTGTGAATTATTTTTATACAATGACTATGAAATGAAATTTAAGAAAAATCAAAACATGCTGCTGAGCAGTGGATTTTGTCATCTCTCTCTTTTCTTTTTGGGGAAAGTGATGATCTGTTAAAGTAACATGAATAGTTTTGAAAGTGCAGTTTTGGCGGTTCCCTGCACCATTCCAGACTCAGTTGTTTCAATGACACTTGTTACATTGAGTGCTTAAAAATGTGGATGAATTTATTCAAGTCAATCAGCTTTGTTCTTTGGAACCAGATGTATCTACAAGTTTCTTACTTTTTAAAACAATATTTTATCCTCTGCAATGTAATCTGATATTTAATATAGCCAGACATCTATGTGAATATTTACAATGTGGAAATAAACTTAAGATTGAGAATATGGACTAGCAAGAAAAAACTGAATTCTATAAATTGACAATAAAACACAAAGGAGTTTTACAACAGATTTTCCATTTAGAGTAATCTCATCATTCATACCATCAGGTTTGGTTTTGACAGTACTTTGTCTTATATTTCTTTATAGCTCAAGATAAATTCTGTGCGTGAGACTTGTAGATGAAATCAAGCAAATCAAAGTGTACATTGGATTTGATGATTCAGATCTGTACATGAATAGTTCAGTGCAATTCTCCCATGAGCTGTTCAGAGCATCCAGAAGTGGGAGGTGCTTCAGTCTCTTCTGGAAAGGCTGGGCTTA
>BHFT01022446.1:0-65119 GCA_004320025.1 Laticauda laticaudata
TTACCTGGACTAGGAAGGGCTGCCTGCCTGTGCTGCTGGATTCCTAGGTAAAGCCGTTAGCCACTGTGTTAGGTGAGGGCTGTTGGAAAGCCTTGGAAATGGGGGGACACTCACTGGAGGTGTGGAGGAGCAACCTGGACTGGGTTGGGAGCATGGTTCCTCTGGGTCTTGGAGGATTGGTGAAGACAGCATCGGTTCGATAAGTCCTTTCTCCACCTGGATACTGGAGTATTCCGCCATGTCGTGAGGGGTCATTGGTTGACTTGGTGAGAAAAGGGCTTGCGGGTTGGAAGGATGAGAGTCGGTTGGACAGCTGAGGGAGGTAGTTTTGCTGCTCCAGATGGATTGTCCCTGATCTCCATGCAGGACAGTTGTGGCTCTGGCCTCCTGTCTTGGGCTCTTAGCCTTTATGTGGAGGTGAGCTGAGGCGAGTGGATGCGGGTAGGGCTGTGGTGGAAGTGCTGTCTCCTTTCTCCCACTGCACCAGGCATCTCCATGCGCTCCGCCACAGATTAAAAACAACTGTCTGCGAGTTTTCCGCCGTGAGGAACGGCTCCACAAGAAACCTGCCTGGAGACAGCAGAGCTGACTCTCGGCCCAGGAGAGGACTGGCTTCAGCAGGCTCGCTGAGAGAGAGAGTTCGTGAGAGGGCTGAATGCTGACTGCTCCTTCAAAAGGTCGGCGGATCTCACTCCTCCAGAAGCTGCATATATGGCCATGACATAGGTCTCTCTGTCCTTCAGGTTAACCGTTGGAGCTGGCATGATTTTCTTGAGATGCAGTTTACCTACCAGGTGTGGCTTGCTTCACCCAGCTGAGGAACACCTCCGAAGTGTAGCCCAGGCTCTCCGCCTTTACTCTCAAGCAGCCTTGCTTCCCTTTTGGTGTCCCTGTTAGAGCCGGTGTCCGCTTCACACAGTAGTCATTCTCTCTCAGCACTCTCAGCACCTTCATCCTCATGTTCCTTTCCTCGATGTTGTACATGCCTCCTCTCCATCACAAATTCTCTCTTCTCCTCTTGGTCAGGAGGACCATATCGGCTCCTCATCAGATGTGGGCTTCGAGGTTGTAGGCTGCTCCTCCACCACCACCAGCAGCAGCAGGCTAACAGCAGTGATCATCATATCATTATCCATTCATTCATCAAGCAGCAGCTATGTATCACCAAAGGATCATAATCATCCTCATTCAGCAGCAGCAGCACCCAGCCAGGATCATCATCATCTTCATTCATCAGCAGCAGCCAGCAGAACCATGCAGGACCAGGAATCAAGCTAGGAGCAGACGTATAGCACCAGGGAGCCCCATGCAGGACCAGGGAGGCATGAGCAGGACCAGAGAGCCACAAGCAGGACGAGAGGATGAGCAAGACCAGAGCACGAGCAGTCCGAGCAGCATGAGCAAGTCCCAGCATGAGCAACGAGCCAGGTGAGCAAGACCAGCAGGATGAGGGCAGTTCAGCAGAGTAAACGAGAAGGATAGCACATCCCGCATAAACAGCAGATCATGTTCCTCCAGAGAAGCAATAGCAGCAAGAAGCCCCAGCCGCAAGAAGAGCGAAGGCGTGTAAGAAAGCCCAGCAGAAAGCAGAGTGACGACCAGGGGGTGGGAGGTTGTGTATGGCTGGCCTTCCCTTCTTGCCAGGGCTTGGCAGCAGATGGCTGAGGCTTTCTCTTCCTTTCCCTGGTTTGTGGGGCTTGATGGTGTGTAGGGCAGGTGGCAGAGGAGGGCTGGCAGGCAGCAGGCCACCAAGTCTGGGCAGGCAGGGCTTGGCAGCAGCAGACGACCAGGGCATCAGGCAGGCCAAGGGCACCAAGGCTTGGGCAGGACAGCAAGGCTGGCAGGCAGGCTGGCAGGCGGCAGGCAAGGCTGGCAGGGAGGCTGGCAGGATGCAGGCAGCAAGGCAGGCAGCAAGGCTGGCAGGAAGGGCTGGCAGGCATGTGCAGGCAGGCATGCAGGCAGTGGCAGGCTTGGGCAAGGCACTCGATGTGGTCTGGATGCAGGTCTTTTCTCTTGAAATGGTGACCTTGCTTCCGAGTGCTTTTCCCTTTATATCGTTGGGGCTGACGCAATAATAATCCCCCGCATGCACAGTGAATGCTCTGCATCTGCTAGGCTTCGTTGTGCATCCGATTAGGCTTTCCCGCTCTGTATCCGCTTCATTCCGCTGTGAATCCGCTGAAGTGCGTCGCTTCATCCGCTCAGCAATCCAACTCTGCATCCGCTGTATCCGTTCCGCGTTCGCTTTTGCTGACGGTCCACCGGAAGCCTTAGTTGGATGTGCATCCGCTTCCCACTCCACTCCATCCGCTAGCTTTCCGCTCTGCATCCGTTTTCCATCCGCTCTGCATCTCGCCCTGTTCCGATTCCTTTTCTGTGTTTATCCACTCTGGTTATGCCAATATTTTTGCCCCTTTTAGAGAGCGCTGTAATAACAACGTGGAACATTTTTCTCGTCCGCTGTGTCCTTTTTACAAACGTTTTGCATCCGTTGGGCAGTGTGACAGGGCCTTAAAGAGTTTGTGATTTCTGTTTCCCTTTCAGATGATGTTCATTGGGAATAGCAGCCTGGCTTATATGAGCTAACTTCTATACAAGTGGATGGAAATGAAAACCACTGAAGAGATGATGTCTTCAATGGTTTTCATGTTCATAAAATAAGTTATAATCTCTTGATGAGATAAAGGTGACTAAGATACAGATGAAGGCCAAAATCAAGAAGAATCGGATAGTATCCAAATAGGCTAGAGGATTTTTTTTAAGGAAAAGTAATTTTGATGTGAATCACAGCAGTTTAGGGAGGGAAAGAGAGGTTAAGACCAACAGATTCATTTGATAGAGTCATCACTTTTCTGAATGCTCTTCATGCCTCTATGCCTAAAAAGAAGAGATGTTATTCTGATGATGTATCCCACATCACATCTGAGCTCTGATAAATAGCGTAATAGATTCCATGCAATCTAAGACTTCGAAGTTGAAGACATGATGTTGCCAACAAATGCCAGTGATGGAGTGGAGGGTGAAATTTCTCTCATTGTTTGATGTGTCATCAGTACAGAATCCAGGACTCAATCTAGATAGGAGAGAAGGGATAATCCTAGACTTTCAGCTTTATGGAGGTATGGCAATTATGATGTTTGAGTACTCTAGTACTAGCTTCCTTACTGATCCAGGAGATCAGGAAGGCAGCTAGTCCAATTTATTTGTCCAAAGGCTATTGCTTGAGATGATGTTTCCCAAGTATTTGAAACTGTTTACATTTGTCATGTAAGTCCATTTACAGTGATTTGCAGTGGTGGGATTCAAAAAAATTACTACCGGTTCTGTGGGTGTGGCTTGGTGGGCATTACTAAGTGGGTGTGGTCATGTGACTGGGTGTGGCTTTTTTGCAGCAACCCCCCCCCCTTCTTTGGGCCTTCTGGGCCTCAGGCAAGCCTCCTGGGAGCTTTTTGCTCCCAGGAAGCTTCCCTGGTGCTCAAGAAGGAAAATAAAATGGAGCCTGGAGAGGGGACACAGCACCCCCCATGCTTCATTTGGGGACCTTCTGGGCCTCAGGCAAGTCTCCTGAGGAGATGATTTTGCTGCCAGGAAGCTTCCCTGGAGCCCAGGAAGGCAAAAAATGGAGCCTGGAGGGGGCGCACAGCACCCCCCTGGTTTCATTTTGGAACCTTCTGGGCCTCCAGCAAGTCTCCTGGGGAGGTGATTTTGCTCCCAGGAAGCTTCCCTGGGGCCTGGGAAGGCAAAAAATGGAGTGGGGGGAATGGGGGGGCTGTGCCTCACTCCCTCCATTTTTTTGACTTCCTGGGCCCCAGAGAAGCCTCTTGGGTGAAGCAGTAAGTAAGCGAGATAAATCTTGGCACAGCTAATTGTAGAAATAGCTGATTGTTGGGAGGGAAAAAAAAAAAGAAAGGATTGACTTCAGGAGTGACTGATGGGGTGAGTGTCAGGCAGATGGGGTGAGTGAGCATCAGGTGGGGCAAACAAGCAACTGGCAACCAGGTCGGGGGCATGGCTAGCCAGAAGTTCCTATCAGTTCGGCGACCCTTGCCAAATCTTTGCTACTGGTTCGCTTGTACTGGTGCGAACTGGCTGAATTTTTGGTTCTATGGGCTTAGTATTTGGCACTGGTAAAGTACTCGTTTTTCAGTCTTGTTCAGGCTAATAGTCATGCTGAAGAGTATCGTGGTATCTGAGAGTTTGTTCAGCATCAACTGTAGATCATTATCTTTGTGCACCAGATGTGCACAGTCATCAGTAAAAAGGATTTCTTGCATGATTGTATAGAAGTACTTTGTTCACGCATCCAAGTGGCAAAAGTCAAAGATAGAAACATCCAGTTTGTCTACTTCAGTGAAGATCTCACCTGGAAAATCAACACAACCCAAGTGGCCAGAAAGGCCCAACAGAGACTCCACTTCCTTAGGGTCTTGTGAAAAAACAAAGTGGAACAACAACTGATGACCTCCTTTTACTGGTCCACTATAGAAAGCATCCTCTCACATCGCATTATGGTGTGGTATGCTGATTTGACAGCTGTGGATAGAAAGACAGTACAGAGGTTGGTGAACATAGCACAAAACATTGTGGGATGTTCCTTGATACCACTAGATGACATTGCTAGGGCTCACTGTCTTAGAAGAGTGAGGAAAATTCTCAGGGATGAATCACACCCTGGTCAGCACGAATTCACTCTCCTACCATCAGATAGGAGATATAGTAGCATAGCCAGCCACACTAACAGGCTGAAGAACAATTTCTACCCATGGGGCTATCAGACTCCTGGATGAAAAATAAACTCATGTCAGCATAGTATGATAGACGTGTGGGGCCGGTGCGTTGTGCAATAAGTTCACATGGTATAATAAGATTGTGTGTTTGTTAGTAGGATTCACTGGATTTGGGTTTTGTCTTCACTGTGAATTATGTTGGGGGGTGCACGAAGAGAGGCTCAGCCAATCTCATTGTACACACGTTGTGCTCTGACAATAAAGGTTGATTTGGTTTGATTTGATTTGAATTGGTACCTAATGTTGGTACTGCCTTCTTTCAAACCTTGGACAGCATGTGACAACATGCAAGTAATGAACAGACTGAACAGGACTGGCACAGCTCTGTTTCATCCCATTGGTACATCCCATCTATTAGCCCCATTTGGTATATACAAGCTCTTATCCTCAGGAAGACTAATATGACAATAAAAGGCTCTAATTTTGCATTTCATAAATTTGGGGGAAACACCCCCCCCCACTATTTTAATATTCTGGGGCACCTATAGATGCAAGGGAGTTGGGATAATTTGGCAAGTCATAAGCGGGCTATGAAAAAGTTGCATCATTTGTAGTATCTTTATAGAAGTTAAATATGTATTTCAGAAGTCTTCCCTCCTTATTTCTTTTGCAATATATTTATCTGCTTTTGCAACTGAGAATAATCCTAGCTTATAAAGCATTTTAGAATTAAGTTAATACATTTTAAGCCAAGTTGAGCAGATGAATAAGAAACTATATATTATAATGCACATCTGCAACTTCAAGGCATCCTTAAACCTTCCCACAAGTACATATTCTCTATACTAAAATGTATTCCAGAAAATATTACAAAAGCAACTTTTCAACAGAAGGAGTTATTTGGGCCCAGCACAAGACCAAATCTCTGTGGACTAACAAGCTGGAGAAAGTTACTAAATAGTTCATCATAATGTCAGCTTCTTCCATGGATTCAGCCAATAACCATCATGCATGGATGATGGCATGACAGTAAAAGAGGATTTTCATCTTTCTTAGGTGACAAATCCCTCCCTTCTCCAGAAAAAAAAAATTAAATCAGTCAGTCCATCTGGAACATTTAAGTTCTGCTTTATCTTCCACCAGATTCAAAAGTGCAACCACACAGTGTCTTTTTCAACTCTGACTCTTTTAATCAACAATTTTGATCAAACAATTCTCTGCTTGCAATGAATGTAAATATAAACAGAAAAGTATTTTTACACGATGGATTTCACATCTATCATCTATTTGGCTTCTAATCCATACGTTTTCCAAGTCATCTGAGGATCAGTGAAAGCCTTCAAAGAAATGTAGAAATTAAACCAGACTTATTCTATATTGTGAAGAGGGCAAGGCTAGTAACCATTAATACAAATGGTAGAGAAGATGGTTTCAATTAAACTATGAGAGACCCTTTCTAACTGTAAGTACAACAGTTGTTCCAGGAAGTGGTGGACTGTTTTTTAAAAAAAAGTAAAGTAAAAAGAAGTAAATAAATAGAGACAAGGATGTTCTCATTAAAGATTTGGGAATGCCAGGCATCAACAATGGTATCTTCTTTACAAATGTCATGTATTTATTATGCATAGTCAATGCCAATAGTAGACGAGTAATTTCATCTTTCACCACCACATTGTGTTGAATCACTATGGAAGTACTACAAATAACAGCTGGTTTAGGTGATAGTTATGTGATGGGTGAATGTATTTCCTTGCCTATGCAATATGCTTATATGCATAGTATATGTTGCCTATGCATATGTTTATATACATAGTATATCTATATATCTGTATCTGTATCTGTATCTATATCTATCTATCTATCTATCTATCTATCTATCTATCTATCTATCTATCTATCTATCTATCTATCTATATCTCCTTCCACCTCTCAATCTTAGCCCCATATCAAATATCCTTCCTGTGTGATAATTTGAACTAAAAGATAACAATTGGCCCACATTCACTAAGTTCACTTTTATGGAGGAAAGTGAACAAGATCTCCTGAACACTTTGTCCTTGTGATTTGTTTATTTCTCATTTAGTATCAGTACTTTATTTATTATAATCATGAAATGATTTACAATTCTGTAGATATTAAGTTAGCAGTAGACTATGTACTGTATGCTTAGTAGAACTTACTGTTGAATAAGTATGTCACAGGATTACAGTAAGATTATATAAATATTAAAGAAGAACCAGTGTCACATACTAGTTGAGATGTTAAATAGGAACTTGAATGGGTAGGTTTAAATTCATCTTATGCTGTAGCGGTTCATTGGGTGACTTTGGGCCAGATATTCTCTCTCAAATTTTAGAAAGGGCTGGCAGAATACTGGAGGTAAAAGTGTGATGTAGGACTTGTTGAGGGACTGTGGAAAAAAAAGAAAGAGGTGAATCAAATATCTAAATGAATCCACATATCTATTTTCTACATTTACAAATTTCTATGAAATTTGGAAGAATTACAGTGCAGGAAAATAGGAATCAAGGAGGCAAACCTTATTTAAGGGTGCTCAAGGAATAAAATGAGTCATTTGTAATAGCTATGAATGGCTACTTTTTTCATCAGTTTCCTAAGTAACCTTCTTGAACCTATAATTCCATGTTTGAGGGTGACTGATAGTTGTACAGTAGCTATAGAATGAAGCAATTGATTCCTCGTGATAGATGGAATGCTTCTTGGAAAACATTATTTTCCTAGTCAGACTTGAAAGCTGTATTGTCAAACTATTATAGTTGTTCTATGATAAAAACCAGACAGAATTCACCTCTTTATTATAAACACAAGTAATGGTTGAAGATATGAAAGCTATGGGAAGTTTTATATCAAAATATTATTTTTACTGTCTACATCTTATCCTTAAACATTAGCCAAATCCAAAATGGACTGAGAATCAGTGTTTCCACTAGATAATTGACAGTCAAGCTGAAACTAAATTAATCAAGTAAAAATAGCAAATGTAGAAAAATATTTTATTCAAACTCCCTTAAAATCCCAAAATTAAGTTAAGTAATAGTAATGCAGACTTAGTAAATAATTTGACAGTGTTGAGGGAATTATTTGTTTAGCAGAGTGATGGCATTTGGGGGGAAACTGTTCTTGTGTCTCGTTGTTCTGGTGTGCAGTGCTCTATAGCAGGGGTTGCCAACCTTTTGGACCTCAGGGACCATCCAACTCATAATTTTAAATCCTGCAGACCACTAATATAATTTTTGACTGATGGTGGCTTGCTGACGTTGGTGGAAAATTAGGTCCCATATTCCAGAACTGCAGTAGTCACAGGACTGATCCTTTGGTCATCCTGGAGCAGCTGTTCCTCCAATCCATGGCAGGCTGGTGCACCCAGGTGGAGGAACAGCTGCTCCGGGATGAACAAAGGGCGAGTCCTGTGATTACTGCAGTTCTGGAATATGGGACCGACTTTCCCACTAACATCAGCAAGCTATCCTGGGACAGATTTATCTCCCTCACCATTGGTCTTACCTTCCAGTTCCAGCTCGCATGGCTCTACTCAAGGCAAGGTTTGTGCTCGGCTGAAGGGTGGGGACCAGTGGGTGGGCGGGCTATGTGGGCGGCACAGCCTTGTGTTCTGATGCAGCTTGTTTTAACTACTTTGGGAGGGTGCTTGGGGGGGACATTTCTCTCAGGACCACCAAAGTGGGCCACTAGTGGTCCCCGGCCCACTGGTTGGTGACCACTGCTGTATAGCATCATTTTGAGGGTAGCAGTTGAAGCAATTTATGTCCAGGATGTGAGGCCATCTACACACTTCCACACCTAGGATATGCTCCCCTATAAAACAATGTCTCTGTAATCCTTTTTTTCTGCAGCTGCACGTATAAGCAATTCTCTTTGTTTTTAATAATAAGTAATTCTCCATTCCACATGGCTTTCTGGATTTTTTTTAATCTTCAGGTGCAACTTCAACCCCAAATTACTCTTCTGATAAGGCAGAGTTTCTGTTCTAATCTAATTATCATTTAATTAGTGATGTTGTGCACAGTAGTCAGAAATTATAGAAACAAAATTTTGAAAGTGGACTAAATTAATTGGAAACAGCTTTTTGGGATTTTGATGTTCTGGAGATGTTCTTTGCAAAGTCATGTGACAGAAAAGCATCTTACAACCTGGAAGAACATTTTAATTTTCCTTGAAATTAATTGCCTTTTGATAAACTATTAACAAGCAGAGACCTTGGAGTAATCTAAGAATAACCAGTGTCAACATGGCTGCAGATGATTTCTGACAATTCCCCTGCCCGGTGTTTCTCAGCATCAAGATGATTTCTAGTAATATTTTTGAAACTTCTGTAATTTTTGAAAGATTATCAGAAACTAAGATGAGATAGTCATATTTACAGCCACTGCTCTGTTTGGAAATTTGTTTGGTATTCTTTGACTTAACAACCTAAATGGAGCCCAAAATTTATGTGATTAAGTGAGAAATTTGTTAAGTGAATCTGGCTTTCTCATTGAATTTGCATGTCAAAAGGTTTCAAAAGAAGAATCACATGACCTGGGACACAGCAAACGTCATAAATATGAGTCAGTTGCCAAGTATCTGAATTTTGATCAGATGATCATAGGGATGCTAAAAACGTTGTAAATCATGAGTGTTTTTTTTTCAGTGCCATTGTAACTTTGAATGATCACTAAATGAACTATTGTGTGTTGAGGACTACCTGTATACACCAAAATTAATGGTGTGTATGTGTGAGAGACAGACAGACAGACAAACAGACATATAGATAGGCATTACGGACAAAGAAGGTAAGTGTTGCAGGAATACTTGGGATATTTAGAGTGGGGTGGTAGAGATTATCCTTTCCAGGTTTTTGTATGCAAATGGATGATTTTTGATTGTGAACAAATGTCATGGTAGACATTTTGTGAATGTACGTGTTTATCTCCTGGATGCCTGCTTTCTCAGAGCACACATGTCATTTTCTCAAGTTCTTAATTTGTCCTGCAGAATTTCTAAGTCAGGAAACATTTTTTCCTCTTCCATTCTTCATTGATAACCATTTGAAGTACACTTACGTGGAAGTAACGTATACTGAAATCTTCTGAAGTTAATTCTGTGTTTGTTCATTTAATTTACATATTAAAATATATAGTGCTAACTTAAACTTTCTTCTTTCTTTGTGTTTTCTACTTTCAATTAAAAGAGATAAGTGTGAAGACTTGTTGTGAAGGAAATAGTTGCATTGAAAGTAAATCACCAGTGCATGAATGCTCAATTAAAAGACTTATTTAACCACATAAATCTATGCCACCTGTGAAATTTCTAAATTCTGTTCTTGTAATATTCAAGCACACACATGTTTTATTGTGCATTTATGCCATGTGGCATACAATACCCAGAGTCCACAAAGTCAATGAGATAATCTCAAGTTTGATACAGTATATGGACAAAGAGTGAAAGTTAATGTCTAAATGACTCCAAATAAAAACATCAAACATGGGAAATTTAGAATAGAAAATGGTTGCTTACGATAACAATAAAAATATCCCAAACAGGAAAAGAAATGGCAAATGTTGAGGTTACTGAATTATGTATAAGTTAAATATCCTGAAAGGACATGATTAAAAAGATCTGTTTCTCATATTGCAGTATTCAAAGTATGTTGTTTGTTCCATTATGGATGATATGGGTGAGGGGGGGGGAAGCTGGATCCAGTTCAGAGATTCAGTGGCAATTTAATACAGATACTTGTTTGCATCTGGATATCAAGTTAGATGACACCTTATTCACAACTGATGGAAAAACCGATAATGGCTCAACCTTAATCCACATTTGTGATTCCAATTTTCTGAACCATTTGCATTATCAACATTATTGATTGATGATCTGGTACTCATTTTCTGAATACAGCCTAGCTCTCAGCCACAGACTGGGATGCCTGCTTGATTTTATAAAATTCGTGGTAAAATGAAAGCACTACCGTACTATTTTCATCAACACTATTGATTTTACTAATTTATTTGTAACAATCCCACAGACTTGCTTACTTGCAGTAACTAACATCAATAAATTATCAGTAAAACATAGCCAAAACACTACTGCTATCATTAAAACATTTAAAAAATGTTATTTTAATGTTACATTAAATCACTTTCAAGAAGAAAATTCACTTAAGATAGTTTATAACCATGAAATTCCTTGAAATAAATAAGAATGAAATATTAATAAAACCAATAGTTAATAAAACCAGGAATTATACATTTTATTAATTATGTGCCTTTGACCCTTGCTAACTACATGAATAAATTTTGTCCATGAGGGGCTGTTTCCAATCTCATTCTTTATGTCTTCCAAGGGTCACCCATTGCCACTGTAATTGTATCCACACACAATTATGGTCATCTTGTTCATTTTCTTTTTCTGTTACAATTAGAATTAATCACTAAAGGCCCTGTCACACTGGCTGACGGATGCAAAACGTTTGTAAAAAGGACACAGCGGACGAGAAAAATGTTCCAGAGAAAAATGTTCCATCCGTTTTATCCCACCCTCAAAAAATTGCATAACCAGAGCGGATAACACACGAAAGGAACGACGGGGGAGGGACGCAGGCGGATGGAAAAGCGGATGCTCCACGGCAAGCTAGCGGTATGGAAAGCGGAGGGCAGATGGACATCTGCAAAGGCTTCCGCGGGACCGTTAGCAAAGTGGACGCCGGAAAATACAGTGGAGCCAGAGCGGATGCCGAGCATGATGACCGAGCGGATTTGACAGGGATGCACAGCGGAGTGCCGAGGGCGGATGAAGCGGACATGCAGAAGCAGAAGCCTAGTGGATGCCTAGCATTCACTGCGCATGCGGGAGGCATGCACTTGCGTATCCCCGTGGATTTAAAGGGGATGCAGGCTCCCCACAGTTCAAGAAAGCTGCTTCCACACACTGCTGCAGTGCTGTGCAGCTCCTGGGAGCTGCTGTCCGCCTGCACTTCAGTGCACCCCCAGCTTCTGGCCACTTGCCGCCGCTGAGTTGCCTAGTCAGCCTTCTGACCGCCTGCCACCTTTGGCCAGCCCGCTGCCAGCCCTCAGTGCCTCAGCTGTGCCAGCCTGCGCTCCTGCCAGCCTTGGCTGTCTACCTGCCTGCCAGCCTTGCTGCCAGCCTTGCTGCCCAGGCCTGCCTTCCAGGTCCCTGCCAGGCTGCTGCCTGCCTGCCTGCCCAGCCTGCCTGCCAGCTTGCTTGCCAGCTTGCTGCCAGCCTGCCTGCCAGCCTTGACAGCCAGCCTCGCTTGCCAGCCTCGCTCCCAGCCTGCTCCTGCCAGCCTGCCTTGCCAGCCTGCCTGCCAGCCTCCTGCCAGCCAGCAACCCCACAAACCATGGGAAGAAGAGGAAGCCTCTGCCATCTCTGCCAAGCCCTGGCAAGAGGGACAGGGGCCACCCTCCCCACCCCCGTAGGCCCTCACTCGCTTTCTGCTGAGGCTTCATGTTAGCACTGGCTCACTCTTCTGGGGTGCGGCTTCTGCTGCTTCTGCTTCTGGAGGAGCGTTGATGCTGCTGCTTTATGCAGGTGGTGCTTCTGCTTGTTGCTTACTCTGCTTGATGCTGTTTCTGCGGTGGTGGCTTCTTGCTGCATGTTGCTGCTGGAAGGAGCTGCTGATACTGCTTAGGCGGTGGTGCTTCTGCATGGTGTTACTCTGCTGAAGCTGCCTCCTCATCTTGCTGTGGTCCTGCTCGTCCTGCTTGTCCCTGCTCTGCTCCTGGTTCTTGCTCGTTCCTGCTGGTCCGCTGCGTGCTCCTGCGTCTGCTCATTCCTGCTGTCTCTGGGCTTCTTGGTCCTGCTGGTGCACCTGTCCTGCTGCGTGCTCTCTGGTCCTGCTTGTGCTTCCTGGCGCTGCTGGCGCTGCTTGGTGCTTACTCTGCTGCTGCTTGATCCTGATCTGCTGGTGCTGCTGTGCTGCTGGTGTGCTGATCTTGCTGGTGCTTGCTTGCTCTGCTGATGATGATTTGATATTCCTGCTGGTGGTGCTGCTGCTCTGCTGGTAGGTGTGGAAGCAGCCCCTACAACCTCGAAAGCCCCTCTGATGAGGGCCCATGTGCGCCTGCCTAAAGGTCGAGTGAAGAGGCATACGTGAAGAACGGAGAGGAGGCAATTACTCCATCGCAGGAGACACATGAGGATGAAGGTGCTGGATGCTGGGGAAACGATATCTATGGCCGGAAGGGACACAGGCTCTTATCGACGACACCAAAAGGAAGCAGGCTGCTTGGAGAGAGAGGTGAAGAGCCTGGGCTTACACTTCGGAGGTGCTCCTCGGGCGTGGAAGCAATGCACACCTGGTACGGGAAGCTGCACCTCAAGGAAATCTGGCCAGGCCGCGCGTCAAGCTGACAGACAGAGAGACCTATGTCCATTGCCAAGTGCAGCTTCCGTGAGGTGGATCCCACACCAAGGAGCAGCCCCTCTCACACAACCCCTCTCTCTCAGGCAGCTGCTGAGAGCCAGGTCCTCTGCTGGCCGAGAGTCAGCTCCGTTCTCCAGCAGGTTGTCTGTGGAGCTGCCCATGATGGAAAAAAAACCCGTGGACAGCCTGTTCTAAACCATGGCGGAGCGCGTGGAGGACTCCCTGGTGCAGTGAGGAGAAAGGAGACGGCACTTCCACCACAGTCCTCCCTGCATCCACCCCCAGCTCCACCTCCACAGAAAGGCAGAGAGCCAGACAGAGGGGCAGAGCCACACTGTCCTGCTGGAGACAAGAGATACCATCAGGAGCCATAGATATCCTCTCTCAGCTGGTCCATTACCGACTCCTCATCCTCCAACTGCAAGCCCTTCCTCACCTATGTCATCCAGGACCCTCACGGATATGGCGGAACCCCAGTACTAGGTGGTGAAGGAACAGGATCACCGATCTGCTTCACAACCCTCCAGATCCAGAGGAACCTGCTCCCACCCAGTCCAGGTCTGCTCCTCCACCCTACGGTGATGTCCTTCCCATTCCAAGGCTTTCCACAGGCCCTCACCTACCAGGCTACGGCTACCAGGAGGTTCCAGCAGCAAAAGGCAGCAGCCCTTCCCAGTCCAGCACAGGACTCATCGGACGCCACCGTTCCCACCGGTCACACTGATGCCACCAATGCCACCCACGCCACTGATGCCACCGATGCCACCCACGCCACTGATGCCACCGATGCCACCGATGCACCCACACCAGTCCTCACCCGAGCTGCAGACCAGACAGCCCCACTACACTGCTCCTTCCTCCACCCACAGCCAAGCCCGGCCTCAGTACATCTGTCGTCGGTACTGGGCTGACACCCCATGGCCATGGAGGAAGGAGCTCTCAACATCACGGGGCTGAGCCAGCTGTCTGAGAGCTTCCTCAACACACCATCACCTGTTGTCTTCTCGGGGCCAGGCACCCCAATGACGCTTCAGACCAGCACTCCAAGCAGCACCCACCTCCACAGCACCTGGACCCTTCACCCCTGAGGACTGGGCACACCTCTGAGTGACAGAGAGAGTGCCAGAGACTGGGTTGCTACCTGTAGACTTTATTTGGACACTTGACTTGGGCGTCATTTTTCTTTTACAGCTTGTTATTAATAAAAGATTATCTTTGCTTCAACACTTGCTTCATTTATTTTTTTGTAAATAAGTCTTGGTGGAAACTTTTAGAAATGGTTTAAGCCTTTGCATGCTTGTGGGATGGGTTAAGGATAGCAGTGCGATTGGGCAGCGGATTACCTTGGGATGGGTTAAGCATCAGCTGTGGGGTGGCGCAGGGATACCTTGGGAATGGCGTTAAGATCGATGTGGGCATGGCAGTGAGTATTACCCATATGGGTATGGCTCGGTTAAGGATACCTGTGGGATGGCAGGGCATACCTTTGGGATTGGCGGTTAAGATAGCTTGGATTGATAAAACCTCCCAGTTGGCAGGCCATAGTGGGACTGAAATGGTCCACCCTTCCCAGCCTTGACACACAAGATGGCCCTTTATTATTCAATAACAATTTATTCATGATCCACACATGTCAACATAAACAGAACTCTTTATTAATATGCCCTGTTCATTGTAGGGCCCACCCAACATACAAGGCCCACAATCTCATCAGTGTTGATGAGAACAGGCTGAAGGAAGCATTCCATTTAATTATCTTATCATCCTTGGTCTTGCATCTTCCTTCTGCTTCCTGCTGGGGAGTTCACCAGTTGTCTCAGGAGGGGTTTGCGCTGCCTTCTCTTCCCTTCACTGAGGCTCTGTTGGGGCCTTGCACATCCTCAGTGTCTGTCAGGTTTTGCCCTTGCCTCCATTCCCCCAGGCTCCATGTCCCCATTGCCTTGTGGGAGGTCCACAAGCCTGTTCTGCAAACACTGGGTCGTTAGCGGGTGTGCAACATGCGAGAATTGTGCAGGAATAGCAAGCTTCCACGATCCTCCTCCACGGTCTCTGGGCGATGCTGCATGGTGGTGAGAAGTACCTGAACCTGTTGGCCAGGGATGCCAAAGCGCATTCCTTCCACCACCCGCCTGCCCTGACAAGCCTGTTAGTTGAAGCATCCTCTTCTTCACGGGTTGAGGCATTCTGCAAGTGTAGGGCTTCATTGCAGCGTAGATTGTGAGGAGAGAAGGCATCATCCCCCACGATGGAAGTTAGGGCAACATCTTGCACGTGTCGTTTGCGGCAGCGGGTTCTGGATCTGGGAAGCCCATGATTGAGGCTTGCGTTCCACCCCCTCCTTGAGGTCCACTGGCGTTTTGTATTACCTGGGCATCTGAACAAGCTGAACCCATTGCCTGAAGCATCGATGCTACAGGAACTGTTTAGTCAGCATCGACCATTAGGCGAAGATGGACAATTGCTGAAAGAAGCCCTTGTAGTTGAAATAACGTGGACCCTGACTGGCTGGGTGCTTTGCAGGCCACGTGACTTTGGCCAATCTATGGCTTTCCAACCGTGTGGGGGAGTTCCACTTCTTGATACCACTTGCTTCTGCAACCTTTTCTTCTTAGGCCTTCTTCAATGGAGGGGGCACTGGGGAGGCACCCTTTCCAGGGTTATTCTTCAATGATGAGCCTGCCACCCACTTCTCTGACCCACAAATGCTGGATGTGTGTGTGGCACCCTCCAGCCGTACTGCATGCTCCTGTAGTGGTCCCTTGAGGCCAGGTGCGATGCAGATCATGCCACCTTGAAGCCTCAGGGTCCAGCTGGGCCGGAAGCTTTGTAGTGCTCTGCTTTGGTCAACCTGGCGGTGTCAGCCACTCCACAAACTTCATCAAACGATGGCTGGAGGCATCTGCATTGAAGTTCTGGAATTGCACGAGGGTCTTCGTTCCCTGAGCTTCCACCTATCAGCTTGTTGTACCAGTCCGGTACTCTGCTCTTATCTTCCGATCCATCTTCGGACCCAAGATGCTTCTTGCGCCACCTTTTTTTCTTTCTGTAGTAGAGGTGGGGCATGACTGGATGCTGTGGAAAGAGCAAGAGGCAGATGAACGCTGCAGAGTCTGCACAGCGGGCTGCTGGACTGAAGTGAATCCAGGTTGAATTGCTCCCCCTTTTTTATAGGGCAATATAGGTTTTCCCCTATGTGTCCTTTTGCATCCTCTTAGGCATCCTCTAGGACCATCCTTAATATCCGAGATAGATCCCCTCTGCGAACGTTTTTTCCGATTTAAAATGCTTTGTTGCGAGCTGCATCCACTTTCATCCTATTCTCCATCCGGTGCTACTAACACTGCGGTGTCCGTTCCGCGTCCATTCCACTTCCTCCCTGTGTAGCGGATGCCGTAACGGATTGATGACGGATGTAGAACGGATGTTCCCCGTATGCCTAGTGGAATGCAGAATGGATGCATTTGGATACATTTCCGCTCAGGAAAGTTTTTGAGCAGCTCAAAACTTTTGAGCGGATGGAAACCTCAGTCGAGGATGCTGGACGGATAGAGAGGAAGCAAAAACGGATTGGCAGTAGAGCTTACATAAACGGAAAGCAATCTTGAACGGATGGCAAGTGTTTTTCTCTGTTTTACATCCTCTTTCCATCCGTTGGTGCAGTGTGACATGGGCTTAGGTTCCTATCAATAGTGAATAATATAATTTGTCTGCTAAAATTTAATTAAAAAGTTATCCTATGAAAGGTGCACAAAAACTAGGATAATTTTCATGCAATGCAATATGAACAATAAATCTTAACCTATCTCCTGTCTTGTGCATACCAGATTAACAGTTTGAGAAACTGCAATAGAAGCAAATAGTGAAAGTAATTTGCCTTGATGATGTGTTTGCGAATCATGAAGCATTTCTTCTCATGTTCCTTTGATGGGCTTTTCCACAGGTGCACAAATCCATTTTTTTCAGGGAAGTGAAGAGGTTGGCCGCTCTGCTGTTTGGATGTAGGGATCTACAAGGTTTTTTCAAAATTAATTTGAAAGAGCATTCTTGTACATAACCTTAAAGTGCCTACTCCAAGGATTTTTCAAAGCATGTCCACAGAATACTAGGTTTCTGCAAGGAGTTGAAAGAGAAAAACTGAGAGCAGAAAGAAACATTTGGTTGAATGCAGTCAAATTTCTATCATGATAGTTTTGTGTCTTGATCTTTCTTTTTTTTTTTTCTTTTTAACTCAGGGGTCCCCCAACCCCCAGACTGGCNATCTTTCTTTTTTTTTTTTCTTTTTAACTCAGGGGTCCCCCAACCCCCAGACTGGCACTGGTCCATGGCATGCACAGAACTGGGCTGTGCAAGTTAGTGAAGCCCCCTTCATACATGTAGGGGATCCAGGTAATATGTGAAATCATATACCACCACCCTCGGTCTGTGGAAAAACCACCCTCTATGGAACTGGTCCCTGTTGCTCAAAAGGTTTGGCACTGCTGTTTTAACTAACAGGTTCTGTGGCCTAAAAATTTTCAGAAATCACTGATGGATAGATGTATAGTCCACTTATATTGTCCACTTATAAAAATATAATCCATTGGTTAGGTTACATTCCACCCATCTTTAAGAAGCAAAAGGTGCATGTTTACAGATGCATTTTTACCACCTAACAATCTTATGAGGCAGGTTCATCTAAAATCAGCTGTTATTGATCTAAAGCTACCTGTGTGAGGTTGAATGGTTGATCCTGGACTGGACTCTGAGCTTCTTTAGACCAAGTTTAGATATATTTATTGTGCAACACAATTCCTATCTTTAAGTTTCACCTTACCTCCAGGAGCCCAAAGCCCTCCTTTCATTTTTCCTTGTCATGTAGGTTGAGATGAGAAAAAAAGACCAGCTTAAAATTACTTACTAAGCTTCCATGATTAAAAATTTCCTTAAACTTGTGTCTCCGTCATGCTGCTCTAATCTTTAATCAACAAGATGATGTTCCTTTTGAGACAAACTCAACTTCTGATGACTTTGGTGTCTTTGCAGTTTTCAGCAATGGTGCTTTATCGTTGCTTTGTTCTGCTTTCCAATCCTGTTTACAGTACTGGAGTTTTCTGATAGTTTTCTAGCTAAGGTTTTGGTCCTGCTGTGTTTTTTGAGATTATGCAAGGTCAGCAATAGGATGTACCAATTCATGAAAATTCACCTGTGGATCAAAAATATATCATATCCAATTGCAATTATGATAAACAATGCTTTCACAGTAGAAACATTTAAGATTTTGTGAAGATTCATCTAATGTGGATGCATACAATAACTTCTATAATAAAGAAGTATGTCTTCTTTATTATCAAAAGGAATATTAAACAATCTCCAACAACTGGTAAACAAAAAAACCCAACCTCTTATATTCTTCATATATAGAAATATACTCAGAAAAAAGATGAATTATAAGAGAAAAGGATACATCTTTATTCAAAATTCTATCATTTTTGCAAATATTGTATATAATGTGAAGTCTAAAATACAAGAATGAGAAATATAAACTTTAGT
This sequence comes from Laticauda laticaudata, assembly GCA_004320025.1. Lineage (NCBI taxonomy): Eukaryota > Metazoa > Chordata > Lepidosauria > Squamata > Elapidae > Laticauda > Laticauda laticaudata. Next base: position 18,658 of record BHFT01022446.1, read on the forward strand.
GATGCACTGTAGAATTCCCCCTCCTCATAATGAAACAATATTTCTTCCCCATAATGAGATTTAATCTAATAATTTTTATGGAGATCTCATTTAAATATTGTTTAGTGATGCTTTGGTATAAAGGAAAATGTTCTAATTAAATCAGAGGTCTGTATTTAATGAAAGGCACATATGCCATGTTTCAATTCTATCTAACTCATAGAGAGCCACTGATGCATAACACAAGTTGTATTGATCTAGAAGTGTCTTTGCATGAAACAAACCTAACTTCAGTATGTTACTTGCCAGTTAGGAAACTACAATGTTTATTATCTTAAGTGGCCTCCCCACATATTCTTTTGTCTTTTGTTTTGCTACCGTTTAGGGGGCATTGCGAGTTATCTTGAAAAAAGTTATACTTAACAATTTCTCTTGAGGCAGTTGGTTTAGCCTACTGACTCTTGCTTCCAATGGCTGATTTATGTTTTTTTCCCATCACTGTGTACATTTCCTTATTTGCATACCAAACTAGCTAGGTACAAATATCACACTGAATTCCAAAGAGATAAATTATTTCTTAATGTAATTTTAACAGCAACTCGATACCCCCCAGATGTGTCAGATGTCAACTTCCATAATCCCAAAACAAGAATTACAATTCAAATTACTTGGAATTACAAGGTTTTTTTTTCTTTTACAGTGTTTAAAACTGACACTGTGGGGAATGAGATTGAAAACCAAACTACTGCTGGTGGGAAAGTGCTACTGCTTTCTGCAGAATTGATTTGGTTGAGGAACACCTGGTCTATCTGCTTTGAGTTGTGTTCTGAGATGTTTGTAGGCAACTGTCATGCAAAGATCAGATCAGAGCAGCAGATGGACTTCTCTGAGATATGAATATGAAAATAATCCATCCGATAGTACTATGCATCCGATAGTAGCATTTTCCTCCTGTATTATTTTCATTAGTCTGACTTGAGGGAAGTACAAAAGATGCATTTTCTTTAGTCCAGGAAGATCTTATAATGAGCAGGATCTTGGTGTCAGTACTGTTTACAGCTGAGCAGGATGGATAATCTGAGGTACAACTGCAAGCAGGCTAACATTTAATGTCAGCTAGTATGTTCCTGAACAACATCAAATTATTTTTCTTCAATCTACTATAACTTCAATAAAATAATAAAATACTGCCTCCACATCTACATTGTTGCTGGTAGAACTACAAACAAGAACATCTTTCTGGTTACATCAGTGACATGACTTTTCAGATGTCCTACAGGGTTTGCACAAAGGAATCACAAATGTGACATTGGCTATAAAAAGTTCAAATTGCACAGATCCCCATGTGCAATGGAACAGATTTGATATCCTGATGTACCACATCCAAGAATCAACATAAGCCATGGGTAGAGTTACTATTTTTAAATGTGTTACAGGTAGTCCTTGACTTACAATCACAATTGAGCCCAAAATTTTTGTTGTTAAGTGAGTTTTGCCCCATTTTACAACCTTTCTTGCCATAGTTGTTAAGTGAATTACTGCAGTGATAGTAACGCAGTTGTTATGTGAATCTGGCTTCCCTATTGATATTGCTTGTCAAAAGGTTGCAAAAGGGTTAATCATATGAACTTGGGACACAGCCAGTGGTGGGCTTCTACCAGTTTCACAACTGGTTTGGTGAGTGCATGCACAGAACATTAAAGAACACCCATTTTACAGCTTTACAACTTACTTTTCATTGAACACCGATGAGTAAAAAGCTGAGGCACGGTAATCCACTGTGCTGTGTCTCAGCGGAGCTTCAAAACTGCAGAAATAAAGACTAAGACAGGGGTGGGTGGGTGGGGCCAACCAATCATCAGAGCTAAGGGTTCACCCGAACCCGTGTAGACCTTAGCAGCCTACCCCTGGACATAGTAGTGGTCATAAGTATGAATCAGTTGCCAAGCATCTGAATTTTGATCACATGATCATGACCATGCTACAAAGGTCATAAGTGTGAAAAAGGGTCTTAAGTCACTTTTTTCAGTGAAGTTGTAACTTTGAACAATTACTAAATGAACTGTTGTAAGACAAGGACTACCTGTATTCACTTATTTGTCTCCTTACTATATCACTGTTTTGCTGCTGTTTAATTTTCTTGCTTGATATTTGGGATATAAAAATGATACAAAAGCATTTATGTAACAAATATTTTTTTGTAACATTTTCACTGGAATTCGTTGACTGCAAATCTGGAATTCACTGGAATTCGTTGACTGCAGTGCTGGAATCAGAATTCTTATGTAAGAGTTCTTTTGTGTTCCTAAAATCTGGATGCCCATTGAAAAGCTTTCTGGAAGGGGCCAAGAAATCAGCATCTGGGAAACTGGTGAGAAAAAAAAAACACAAGTAGGGTAGCTTGAACAAATATTTTACTTCAGAATCCAATATGGGTTGGTCACCGTGACTCGAGGTTTTGTCTTCTAAGCTCTTGGATTCATGCAGAGCCCCTCTTTAGGGAACTTCTCTCTAGTAGAGTGTATGCTGTTCTGTGTGGAATTTATAGTGCCTGTTGTATGTGGCTTTTAAAATGTTTATTGGAGACTTTTTGCTTGTGCTGCCCAGCCTCGCCTTCTAAGTACGTGATAAGGTGGTGGTAAATCAGCACTCCTGTTGATTGATTGAAGCCTTTTTCCCAGGCTTCAATCACTTCCCTGACTTTTTTGTGCCTGCTCATCCAACAATCTTAGTAGCTGAAAAACTGCATGTGTGTTCTTGATCATTGCAGTGTCAATATGTTACTAGAAATTGCCTTCAGACAATTCCTTTTTTTACATCAGCCAAGGCATTTCTTGGTCTGAAATTGTTGTTGTTGTTGTTGTTGTTTTAACCATTTAATCATATCCAACACTTTGTAACTTTATAGGCAAGTGCTCTCCATGCTAGCTTGTCAAGCAAAGCTTCTTTCAATTGTTGGATGTTCAACTTTGTATCAGATTCGATGTTATCAAGCCAGCATGTTCTTTTCTTGCCCTTCTTGTTCCACTAACTATTCCTAGCACACTGCCTTCTCAATGGAGTTGCATGTATAACATGGCCAAAGTAAATCAGATGTAGTCTTATGATTTAAGCTTCTAGCGGTGTGTCTGGTTTTATATGATTTAACACCTTTCTGTTAGTTACTCTGGCTGTCCATTGTATACACAATAATTTATGCCAGTGCCACAGTTCAAAGGCATCAATTTTCTTTGATCAGCCACTCTTACTTCCCAACTTTTACACCCATACATCAATCTAAAAGAAGTCTGTAGCTCTAACTAGTCTGGTTTTTATATTTATATAAATATCTCTGGTTTCCCAAATATTATTCATGTTAACCATTGCAGTGCAGTCTAAGGTTATCCTGCATTTGAATTCAGGAAGAGAACTTCCATTGTGGACAATTTTGTATCCAGGGAAGATAAACTCTTGAACTAATTCAATATCCTCCTTGTTGATTTTAAATGTCTCATGTTCATTTGTAGCTCTTGCTATTATCTTTGTTTTCCTGATGTTAGGACTCAGTTCTACTTTTTCACTTTTATCCTTGATTTTCCCAGATCAATTTTTCCAGGCCTTCCTTATTTCCAACAGTAATGTTGCTTCATTTGCCTACTTCAAATTATCTGTAGTTCTCCTAATCTTCACACCAACACCAGCAATTTCCCAGTCTGAAATACCAAGATAATATTTCTGGGAAGACAAAGATGGTTTCAATGAATGGGAGGATTTTTGAAAAAATGTCCTTGTGCATGTACAGCACAGAATGCTATCATGTTAGTTAATAATAATAATAATTAGTTTCCTTTCCTTATGACTAAACTTCTTTTGTCCATTGCTGGACATGCTGGCCTCAATAATTCCTTGTGAATAAAGCTAAATGGAGTATATCTGACGGTTGGTTTTTTTTATGAATAATCTGTCATAAAGCTTTGTAAATCCATTTCTCTCAAATAGACCCCATCAGGAATTAAGCATGCCTGGAGAATTGAGAAAAAAAGATAAAAAGAACTCAGTGTGTGTGATTTGGCTGAACAATGCCTGCCTGGTGTGGAGTAGTGTGGGAGCACAAGAACTTCATATTTTAAACATGTAAATGTCAGAGAACGAAGAGAGATATTTAAGTTTAAATACTTGAGGACAGACACAGAGGGAACTTGACCCTTTCTTCCATATCTTTACTATTTATTTTAGAAAATAATATTTATTCCACTGTGAATTATTTCAATGAGGGTCATATTTAGGTTATACCTAAAGATGTCCAAGATGGAATATAAGTCAAATCTTATTTTTCCTAAAGCAGAAACAGATTATTTAACTTGTTGAAAACTAAATCTAACTTGAAATCTTGACCAGTTCCATTGGCTACTTAAGATAAATTAAACTGTTTGATACGAAAAGCTGCAAAGCAAGAAAGATAGATGTGAAAATCCATTTGGAGGGTGCCAAACAGGAGTAGGTTCTCTGTTTGTATCCAGAGCTCTATAATAAAACCCAAGTCTTTGCATTGGAAGTATGAGCAGCCACCATTTTAGCAAAGGGGAGTCCTGCTGCTACCACTATGGACTTCTGCTGGTTCCTGCAGAATCTAGTGATTAGTTCAATGGTTGGCTGTACCAAAACAATAGGCACCCCATTATTCTGAAGAGAAAACTGGAAAGTAAGAAGAATCATTTTTTATGTAAAAAAGCAAACTCACAAAATTAACTCATAACACATCATGTATGTAAATATTGAATTTTTCAGGCAAAGCAGGCAGGCAGATTGAATTACTCATAGAATCACAGATTCACTCATAAATCTATCTTTCTGCAATCTGCTACTTGAGTCTGCCCTGAAAATAGAAGCTTCAGTCCTAAGGAAGGTTCAGCTCTGCGTTTAGATTAGCTAGAAAGCAAGAAATCCAACAATTTCCTGCTTTCTAACTAATCTAAATCTCCTGGCACAGCAGAACAGCTGGTGGTTGGGAAAAAAAAAAGGAAAAATAATAACTTACCAAATGCAGGCAAGTTTGATGGTGCGCATGCCAGGTAAAGGCGGGGTGGGGTGGGGCAGGGCCAGCCAGTGGCGTGATTTGCCGGTTCTCCAAACTGCGCAGAATTGTAACAACTGGTTCTATAGAACCCATCTGACCAGGTAGAATCCCATCCCTTAGTGAAGTCCATCACTACCATTTTACACATATCTGTTTTCTGGCCTTTCTAATCAATATGGTCCTTTTTCTGAACCATCACACCACCACATTCTCCAAGGAATATTTTCTCAATCTATGTCACTTGTAGGTGGTCTGTTGCCTACTAAAATCTACTTTTCATATAACCTTCATAGGGGCTTCGTCTCATGAGCCTAACCAAATCTGACCCTAGCCGGGAACTCTGGAACATAAAAACTAATATCAAGCATTGCTTTCTGAATTCTCGTTTAGCACTTAATGCTAGGCTCTTTCGTACAGGGAGCTTTTTATTCTTTTCTGTGCAGTTGGCCTCAAATGGGACCACATCCAGAACAAGCAGAAGGAGTAAACTTCTCTGACATGTTAAACTGCTATTCATCTTCTGTCAAGGGGCTAAATTGTTTGAAAAATATGGTGTTGCATATATTCCTCTCTTACTTACTATGGGAAGGAACCTGGTCTCTTGTTTCCCTTTTCTCCCTTAACTTTTCCAGTGGATACAAAATATATGAGCATCCTGTTACCTTGACAATAGCTAATACTTTCCAAATGCTAAATAAGTGTAATTTATACAGGTTTACTAATTATGATATCAAAATGGAAAGCTGATACTTTTTGGGGGAGGGAGGGTTCAGAAAATTGTTGTTGGTGAAGTCAAAGGAATAAAACTTGACTTGAGGTGTTAATATCTCAACGGTACAATCTTGAAGTTATAACAACAGAGGCAGGCACAGACTTCTTGGGATCCTGCTTGCAGGGCAGAAGGAGGTGGATTAATATTTCCTATTTGTTTATTATTCTTTTGGGAGGTCATTTTTTCCTCCTTTACTGAATCCAGACTGCGGGAAATAAGTCATTATGCTATCTTAAGGACTTCTTAAAAGTGTAATGTGCCCAGCATTTAAAGATGGAATGGAAAATCTATCAAGAGCTTTCTAAGTTGAAAATGTAGGACTACAAAAGTGATGGTTTCTTCTTGCTTTTGGGTCTCCCTGGGACTCTCTGCTTTTAGGATCATAAGATCACGGTCCTGTTTATTTTCATACTAAGTGGTTTTAAGTTGCTGTCTATATCTCCTACCTTTTTGCTTGGAGAAGATCCCAGAAGTGTGACAGCCAGCACCAGAGAGCAGTGAGATGAGAAGACATTCTGCACATACTCAGAGTACTGTGTTACTTCACTGCTTTACTAGTTCCATTGCTATGCCCTAAGTCTAAATTCTATTTTGCCAGGATTAAAATGTTATTTATAATGAACTGTGGATGAGGACAAGAAACAGACGAGGGATTATCCTCTGTTATGTTTAAATAACAAGTGGCATGCTTTTACCCTCACTCAGTTTTCATAAGTAGGACCCAGTAAGCATTCATAAACTACCACACTCATTTTTCTATATATTCACCTTTATATCTGAAACTGCAAATTTGAATGATCAGAAGAAATTTCAGGCACATAAACAAGAACAACTGTCTCCTTTGGTAACTTGCATAATTGATACCAACTTCTTTTGCTTTCTAGTTTGTTTTAAGAACTTAAAAGGTTTTTAAAAAGAATTTAGAATGCTAATAATATTATATCATCTCAGGGAATCTGAGAATCTGTATGTGCTTTTATGAGTCCTCTTCTGTCATATCACTGTTGCAGCAAAAATAGGAGCCAGACATGCTGCTCCTTTATGGTCACAATGACCTGGCATTTCCATTTATGGATATTGTTCCATAATCAACAGAATCAACCCAATGTAGGCTTTATTTATAATTATTTCAGATTTCTTTATTTCACTTTTATTATATTTATAAATAACCCAAAGTGGTGAACATATCTAATACTCTTTCCTTCTCTTCTTTTCCCCATAACAGTAATCCTGTGAGAGATAAGCTGAGCCAAGAGAGAGTGATTAGCTCAAGGTCATCCAGATGGCTTTCATAGCTAAGTTGGGACTACAACTCATAGTCTTTTGGTTTCTAGCTTGGTGTCTTAACCACCAGGCTGAACTGGCTTTCCAATAACATTTCACTGGTACCTTTCAGTCTATCAGCCAAAATTATTGTAAACATCCTGTAGTCATTATTCATTTTATTGGCCTTATAGTGACATTTCATTTGTCACTATGTTACAGGGATTGGTCTAAAAAATCTTCAAGGTCCCCTTAAGCCCTATAATTATATGATGAGCAAACTTTTCATGCACCTTTTAAACTCTTTTTCCAGTCCCTAAACCCCCACAAACAATATAGCTGTGACTTGGTGATCCAAGTGGAAAGAGTAATAGTTTTTATATATCAGACAAGCTTTATATTTTGCCTATGGCAGACTGCTTGATTTTGTTCTGCTAGTGGCATCTTTCTCTGCCAGAAATTCTGCTTTTAAGCCAATGAAAGGGCTTCTGGTTCAGCCAAGATCAACTCTTGATACCAATAATATTTAAATCCAACCAAGACAAGAAATTGACCTCCCTTCCATACTGACAAAGTATGCCATTAAGATAACACAACCACAATGAGGAGTATAGCACAAATCACTCTGTGCCAAAGGCTGCAAATTATTTATCATCATAAAGGTTTTTCATGAAGGTTAGAAACCTTTATCATCATAAAGGTTCAAAAATATTTTATAGCTATAAAGTAGATAGGGTAAACTATTAACTCTTCCACCTTAAAGTCCTGTTTCAGTTTCTTTTTAATGTTTAAGATTCACAATGAAGGTAAGTAGTATTGTTAATAACTATATAAAAATAAATAAAATATTGACATTTTTCTGGGGCGAAAGTGATCTGCTTTCGCATTTTATTCAGAAGAAGCTGTGTCTTGTCATTTAACGGTTGGTGACCCACTTAAAAAGAAGTTCACTTCATGAACTCAGAAGATTCAGCCATTTTAGCAGTATACGCAGTTCTTCTGAAGCTGATTAATGGCAGATGGCAGATGGATCAGATTCAAGATTATGTCCTGGAAGAGCAACTTCTTTTTTTATATCATGTAACTTTATATGAATAAAAGTAACATAAAAATATAAAACAGAATGTTCAGAAAAAAAAGATAAAAGATTAAAATAAGAGGGCAAAAAGAACAAAGAACAATATATATATATATATATATATATATATATATATATATATATNAATATATATATATATATATATATATATATGAATGAATGAAAGAAACGGCTTCTGATCTTTACAATAGTTAAAAACATTCTATCCTCCCCCTTTAAAATTTCATTTCATATTTCCCCTTTCCAATATGCAACCCTTTTTGATTAACAAAAGCAAAATCCATCAGGTCATTTTAAAACCATTTTCAGCAAAAAGTCTATCAAGGGTTTTTTAGTACTTTATAAAAGAATTTATGATTTTACCTCTGATTAAATAAATTTATTTTGTGTTCTTCCCCATAGGCAATCTTCTGATAAACATTTCTTTGAGCAGAATTCAGTTGTTGTTCATGTCAAATCTATTGCTGTGTATTGTCTAAGCAAGACATCTCCTTTAAATAAGAAGACCCTTACAATCCAGAGAAGAAGCAAGGAACAAAGCAAAATAGGAACATTTCAAAGTATAGAAATCATACTTGTCTGACCTTTTTGTTGCACAAAGGATTTTAGCACTCTTCCCTGTAATTTTCTAGTTCAGGAATAGTATTTTTGTACCCATGTGTAAGAAACTACAGCTTGCTTAATGCTTTAGACTGTGCGTCATTCCTCTGGAAAAAGTATTGAAAGTAAGACGATTTCTTCTGTGGCATTCCCACACCCATGGGAATAATCCTACAAATGGACTTCTGTTACCCATTTTCCCCCCATCTTTTTTTGCAAGATGAAATAACCCCTATCACCAAGTTTGGAGGAAGTAAGAAGAAAGATAGTTGCTATTCCTTCCGATTCCATCAGCAGCAAAAATATACAGTGGGAACTTTCATTTCACATTCGATATACTGTATTTATTAGATGGGAATAAAAGTCCCACTGTATTGATTATTTGCATATTTTCTTAAATGAGATAGGAATGCAATCTTCAGTCTTTTCATAGATGCAACCATGGTGACCATTGTCAAAGATGGGGTCATGTAAGTCTGCAAAACTCATATTTGGTCAGTAATTCACAAACATTTACACAATACTTTGTTTTCCCTACCATGCTTGTCATTGTTGTTTCGTGAGGATTCTAAATGTCATAAAAGTTTTGAAGTGTTGTTTTAAAATAAAATAGCTGGAAACCTCAATTCACTCTCAATTTTACACAGAGATAGTATAAATGATTGTAAGCATGATAATGGAATATGAAGTCAGTGTTTAATTCCAGCTGTTATTTCTTGAAATGAGAATAATGGGAAAGTAGGAGCTGAAGCTGGCTGATATGTTTCTATCTGCTCTTTAGACTTCCCACCCATTTTTATTATCTGGAGATGCTGCTATTCGCTAGTTTTAGGGATTTTATACCATTTGCCAGGGGTGTCAAACTTGATTTCATTGAGAGCCACATCAGGGTTGTGTTTGAGTTTGGAGGGGTGGGGGGCATGTTTGGCATGGGCATGGTAATCTCGACATCACTTGTGTCTAGGGGCACCTGTGGTGGCCCAAGAGCTCTGCCAGCAAAAATGGGCTCCCAAGCTCTGTTTTTGGCTGCGATGGCCTCCTGCAACTCTCTGCCAGCAAAAACAGAGTTTTGGAGGGCCATATGCAACCAGAGAAAACAGCCAAAAATGGAGCTCGGGAGCCAGTTTTCGCTAGCAGAGGCATCATGGGATGGTCCTTTGCTGTTTCCAGGGTGGCCCTGTGGGCCAGATCTAAGCACCCCATGGGACCTTGAGTTTGACACCCCTGCCCTATGCTATGTACACATGTGTACTAGTTATATCCTTTCCCCCTTTTTTCTTGTTTATGATTAAAATCCTGATATATTCATCTGAATCAAGATTATGTTGGGTTCCTCAAGAACAACATCTTCTCACTAACCAGTCCATCTTTTTTTAGCTATATGAATCAGAAAAACTAACAAATATAAATATTCACGCAACATTATTTTATGTAGTTATTTAATGTGTAGCCTGTCTTTTGTACAAACAGTTAAGTGAGCATACATAATGCTTCCTTTTCCTATTTGTTGTCTCAATAACAACCCAGTGAGATAGATTGGAGTGACAGAGGTTGACTAGTTCAAAGTTGCATAGGACTGTGAATGAACTGGACCTGAATCTCCCTGTTTCTAATCCAATATCTTAACTTTTATACTGTGATGACTGTCAGTGACCCAGAAGCTCATACTACATAACATAGAAAGGGCATTCTTGGTTCAGACTATCTTAGTCAAATCCTTGAAGGAAGTCTGGCTGTGGGGCTTGTGTGTTCTGAGGAGGATGAGAGCTAGGCCAGAGGTTCAATCACACTGGGCAAATCTCAACAGAGGAGCCAGATGAAGAATACCTCTCGCATAAACTACTTGATGACATGTAATTTATAGAAACTACACTAGGTGTTGTAGTTCCTGAACATCTGGTACAAATGTGCTACAGAACTCAGGACTGTTGGCCAAGCAGCCAGGGCCAGCAGCTGCATGACTACTGGAAGAAAAATTGGTTTGTCCTTCCAATTTATTATAAGTCTGGGATGTTATGTGGCAAGTGCTTGTCTGTTTAAATTCTAAATTCTGAAGAAGAAGCAGGGAGCAGAAGTTTTAAAAGATACTAGTGGGACCACAAAATAGACAAAGTAGTAGAAAATGAAGAAGTGTTCTGGAAATTTAGAATTTAAACAGCTAAGTGTCTGCCACACAACATCACCCCAGACTTAACAATTGTTGACAAGAGAGATAAAAATGTCTGGACAGTGGATAAATTATCTAAAGACAACAGAATATATGAAAAAGAACTGGAGAAAATCACAACATACAAAAACTTGCAGGTAGAAGTAGAATCACTGTGGCAAAATAAAGCAACATTAGTACCAACAGCAATAGATGCTTTGGGTGCAATCCCACACCACTGGCATTGACAAAATTTCTATCTGAAATTGCAAAAGGCAGATTTACTTGGAACACTTTACCTCCTGCAATGATACTCATATGATACTTCATGAAATAACATCTGCCTGTCCCAGATTCTTGTTGAGGACTTGATAGGTGAATAAAAGTGCCAAACCCAGTCTAAACACCTGGCTATGTGACCAACCATAAAAAAGTATATAATAACTGTGTATAATTTACACTTAGATTTATAAATTATTTTATATACCTATATCTTATATTTTTAAATCATCAAAACCACATGGACATGTGATGCGACAGTCGGAAAAATACTTCACTTAATCCTCCAAGGAAAGATTGAAGGCAAAGGAGGTTCCAGGCAGAAGAACATCATGGCTGTTGATAAAAATAGGATCTCCAACATGATAGCCAATGTCTGATGATGGATATGGCACAACAACAAGAAGAAGATCTTATATTTGATTGTCCCTGCTACTATTTGCGACACAGTAATTTTCCACAGGCTCAGTTAAGGCTAGGTCCCACTGGCCGATGGACGAAAAACGTATGCATAAAGGACACAGTGGACGAGCAAAATTTCGGGGGTGGCTCCATCCATTGTCATCCGCGGTGAAAATTTGCATAAACAGAACGGAAAAAATGTGAAAAGAACGGAACTGCGGTTAATATGTAGCGGGGATGTTAAATGGGATGTTTCATAGGAAGCCGGCGGTGACAGTGGATCTGAAGCGGTATGGCATCAATGTCTGCTTAAAGGAAAGAAAAGGAGATTGTGCGCGATGTATTATTCGGATGCAAACGCTATCTTGCTATTTTCTGTGCTACCTAACGATGTTTAGACGTTCCATGTACCCTTTCTTTCTCCCTTCTTTTCCGTTTTCAGCTGCAGCGATGTGAGTTTGCGAGGATGCCCAGAGGATTGCAGAGAGGATACAGCCAGTACTTTTAAAATTGGATGATAAACGGACATAAGAATGTTTGTTGCTCGTTATGTCGTGGATTTTACTCGTACACGCGGAAAGTTCATCTGTTGTTGTGCAGCTCAAAACTTCTTGCGCGGATGAAATCGCAGTGGATGGATCCTCGACGGATAGACGCGTATGAAAACACGTAATGCATGAGTACACAATGGAATGGCAAGCTTTTTTTAATGTTTTACATCCTCTTTGCATCCGTAAGTACAGTGGGACAGGGCTTTAGAGAAAGATGTACATTTTGTTCTTTTACTCACAAGAAATAGCCCTTTATTTGCAGTTCAACTTAGTCCTACATAATCACAGATGTCTGGTGGTGGAGGTATTACATTAAGGCCATTAAACAGTTGGAGGGAGTACAAGACAATATCAGCATGCTTGATTTATTAGAGTTGCCAAGGTATTTGAGAAAGTTAGATGGTTTATGAATATCCATTGCATCTATTGTTTTGTCCCAAAAAATCATTCACAAAATTGCACTAGAGATAGGTCATGCCTGACAATACATTTCTTTAGCTATTTAAAAGGTATCCTAAGAGAAATAACACAATTAATTGAAAACATATGGGCTGAGGCACATGTCTGACCACAGAAAACTCCAAGGAGCAAAGCAATATTAAGTCAGGTGTCTGACACTTTGTGACTTGTTTTCCTCAGTAGAAAAAGGGGAGAACACCTGGAAAGAATGAGTGATTGGTGGTAGTGGTAAGCTAACATTTTTATAGTCTTGAAACAATGTTGTTTTTTCAACCTGTGCTGAATGTAGTATATTTTTAGTTCTTTGTAAACTAATTTTAGAATATTGATATTTATTCTTTCATAGGAACATAACTGGAGTTATCTTTCACATAAGATCATGCTTATGTGAACTGAGCTTATAGCACATTGTAACTACAAGTAGACCTCGATTTATTACCACAATTGAGCCCAAAATATATGTTGTTAAGTGAGAATTTGTTAAATGAGTTTCATCCCATTTTTCTTGCCACAGTTGTTAAATGATTCACTGCAGTTGATAACTTTGTTACCCGGTTGTTAAAGTGAATCTGGCTCCCCCATTGACTTTGCTTGTCAGCAGATCATGAAAGGGGATCAAATTACCCTGGGACACTGCAACCATTATAAATGTGAGTCACTTCCCATGTGTATGAAATTTGATTGCATGATCATAGGGATACTACAAAGGGTGCAACTAGGAAAAAATGGTCACAAGTCACTTTTGTCAGTGCCATTGTAACTTTGAACAGTCACTAAATGAATTGTTGTAAGTCAAGGACTACCTGTACAATAACTGTCAGTTCTTGTCTGAGTAAGACAAAAAGGGATAGTCTGGTGTGGTGATGAAGGTGCTACCCTAAAAATCAGGTGACTGTGATTTCTAGTGGTGCTATAGGCATGAAAGCTAGCTGGGTGACTTTTGGCCAGTTACTCTCTCTCAGCCCAACCCACCTTTTCCCCACCTTGTTGTGGGGAAAATAGGAGTAGAAAGAGGATTAATTATGTTGATTACCTTGAGTTATTTATAAAAATAATAAAGGCAGAATAAACATGAGAGTTCAGAGCCCCGTAGCCGTTACTGCTAAAAATTTAGGATATATTTGTTATATCCAGTGACAGTTTTTCTTCTGGTCCGCTGCTGAAGCGGGGACCGGAGCCATTGCTGATTGGCTGAACCCTCTTGACAGCTCTCTATAAAAGGGAGATGTCAAACAGACTCAGCTGTCACCTGTCATCCGGCTGCCGAGTTAGCAGCGGTACGCCGGGTGGGTTACATTGTGGCCAATAAAGCCTGTTAACCTCTTCCACCAGCCTCTTCCTCTCCTTCCTTACACGCCAAACTTAAAAATATTTTTTTCTGAATAAGGTGAATACTTTAATGTGGGCTCTGAAAGAGCAAATCACTATCCAGTAAACAAAGCTGATCCATTTTGTCCCCAAACTCATTCTTATCAGGATATATGGTTGGTCCTAGCCCATTCTTCCTCATCTTCAATTATACTGTATCCACTGACTGCAAGATTTAGGGCAACTGAGGCCTAAAAATCAGATGCATTTCTGGCAATTTTCTGGGGCCACAAAGTCCCTGATCAGTTTTGCTGAGATGATTTTTGAAGCAGAAAATTCACCAAAAACACAATATAAACCCTATTAAAGTTTTAATCAGAGCCTTCTTAACTCATTTATTAAATCTGTGAAAGCTTAAAGAGAGCAGAGCTCCAACTCTTCCTGTGCTTAGGCTTAAATGGGAGCTATCTAAATATGAGTATGGCTCTCTATGCAATCTGGAGCCTAAATGATGGCTGCTCCTCTTGTCTGAAGAATTTATGACTAAATTGCATAAATGAATAAAGTGTTTTTTTCACCTACCTCACCTTGAATGATTTTCAGCCAGGTGAGTTTATATTATACCTGGGAATATATCATATTGGTTAGGTATTAAAATAAGTTTGTTTTAGAAAAGGTTTCGTCAAACTAGTACCCACAAACATTAGACTAGGAGAGGAAATCTGGGAATGTCAGATTGAAAAGATATACTTCTTGTAGTGGGTGCACATACTCACAAATTATCAATATTTTTTTTCTGATACATTATCAAATCACAGATACATTCTCATATGTATAAATGCAATCTCTTATGGGTGATCTTTTTAAAAAAATTACTAGAACTCTTACTGATTTAAAACTGTTTTGAATCCGTACATTTCCAAAGATTCCAAAGTGCATATTTGGCCTATGAAATAAATTTCTGAATACTTGTTTTCAGAAATATATTTCATAGGGAAATATATTTCATATTTCATAGGGAAATATGGGATATATATATAATTTATATATATAAATTATAACAAAAATAAATAAATGTAAATATGGGACCATATATAAATTATTGTTTTGGATATATATAGTATGTGCAAAATGTTCTTTCCAAGCCTGAATATTTTTTCTTTAAATTATTCAGAAGATTTAATTGTGGAAAATGATTTTTACCCTGCTCTGAGTTACCATAAGTCCTGCAGCAATAAAATGCTTCTCACCTAACCTCTCATTAAGAGGAAAAATATTTTTCTTACATTGCTCATGTATTATGTTTATTTGTCTGGCAAGAAATGATTTCAGGTTCATTAGGGAAAACTGTGAGGTCATAGGTCACAAAGCCAAATCTTAGCACACAAATATCACATGAGGTCATACTTTTATTGTCGGTATTGGAAATCAGAAACTTTTAGGAAACTACTGCACATTACTTAATTACTTCTGTATCAGGAGTTCTTGCCCTTATTATCTGCCAAACCTGCCCGACAGGGACATAAATATTTTCAACTACAGTTGAACAAGCTTATTGATTCAAAGTGTCAAGATAATTGCCTCTTCAGTAATCCTTAATTCCAGCACCACACCCTGGGGATTTTTATAGCTGATCAAAAAAGCTAAGAAAAACTGGATGTTATCTACGTCCTATTTTTAATCAATTCTTTTAAAAAACCCAACAACAATAGAGAACCCAAAAAAGGCCTGGTCCCACTGGCCGACGGACGCAAAACGTATGCATAAAGGACACAGCAGACGAGCAAAATTTCGGGGGTGTCACGATGCGATTAGCAAATAATTTCATGGGAAGGGAGTGGCTCCATTCCGTTGTCATCCGCATTCCAAAAAGTTGGCAGTAAAATTTGCGAAATAAACCCAGAGACATGGAAATAAAAGTGAACGGAACGTGAGAGAAAAAAAGGTTAGTATATAGACGTCGGGGATATGTTTAAACGGATTTCTATTGGAAGCCTTAGCAGATTGAAAGTTGGAAGTGAGAATTGATACCTTCGTGCATGGGTTCCAGTGCTGATGAAGAGAGAATGTGAATCGCTGGTATCAAATATACCGACATAATGGCGGAAGAGTGTTTGCGGATGTTCATAGCAGATGATACGCAGATGCATCACAATGCCTATTAGGAAACAAAGGGGTTTGACTGCACTACGGATGTAGTCATATACGGATGTCAATTATCCAGCGTTCACTGCGCATTGTGGGGAGTATTGAATTGTGTCAGCTTCCGCGATTGTATTTGATTAAAAGGATTAGCAGCACAGGCAGTCAGCATACAGGAGGGGATAAGACGTGTCGTCGCCCAGCAATAACATACTTTGCGAGGGATCCAAAGTCATGGTTCGTCAGTCAGGCAGGAAAGAGGATAGCCCCAGTAGCCCCTACTTGTTCAAAGCCCTGGACGAAGATTGAAAAGGCCAGTGGAACCAGCATCCCACCCCTTTTCGTCCATCTGACTTCTGTAAGCCCATGCTGCTGCTAAACTGCTGGGTGAACCAGGTCTCCCCCAAGGCCCTCTAAAACACGTGCTGCATAGAGGCCCCTGAGTTGCTCAATGCCCCTGAAGCGCACCTGCTGTTTTCAAGCCCCTGAAGCCTTGCTGAAAGCCTGCATGAGGTGTGAGAGAAGAGGCCAAACGGAAGGAGAAGGGAGAGAGGAAACAGTAACACCCATTCTTCCGATAAGAGTGCATGAGGATAAGGGTCTGGAAATAGGTGCTTTGAAGGTGAACGTCGTAAATATATTAGTATACCTCCCTGAGAACAGGGGAGATCCACCAAGGATCGTCTATCCGGGACACCAAGAAAGAAGCAGCGCAGCTGTGAGTAGACAAGGCAGAGAGCCTAGGTAACTATACTGCAGGAAGGTACTCCTTGGATGGTGGACACGCAACAGGCACACCCCTCTAGATGACAAGAACACACCCTCAAGAAAATCCGGGCCAGGCCACTGTCAAGCTCACTGACCGGGGAGATGTACGTCATGGCCAAGTGCAGTTTTCCTGAGGGTGAGGCATTCCACCACTGAGGAGCAGCCCCTCTGAGACCCCTCTACCTCCAGACCAGCCCCCACAGACAGCCAGTCCTCTTCCAGCCACCTAGTCCAGGGCAGGGTGCTTCAGCCACCTGTCCAGGCAGGTGTCTTCAGAGGGCCCCACCAAGCAGAGAAACCTCCCTTGACAGCTGCAACTCCCCATGCCAGTGGACTTGGAGGATTCCCTGTTCACAAATGGAGGAAGAAGCAGCCAGCCACCAGAGGCCCAATCGCACCCCCACTCCCAGCTTCCACAGGATGCAGGCAGAGAGGCAGGACTGGGAGGGCCAGAACCAACAGTGTCCTGTTGAGATCAGGCGACACAATAAGACCAGCACGAAACTTTATCTCTCAAGCTGCGTCCAACTTGGACAGAGCATCCTTGGGCCAGAACACTTTTTCACCTACGGTGAGCCAGACCCTGAGGGACCTGCCTTGAGGCCAGTACCAGGTGATGAAAGCCAGAAGCAATCACAGCACTTCTGCACAACCCTCAAGGCCCAACTGAAAGCTGCCTCCAACCCAAGTACCAAGTCTGCCTCCAGCCCAGAGCCGATGCTCCACAAGGCCCTTCAAGGCTTTCAACATCCCCTCACCTACCAAGGGCTAATGACTTCCAGGACTTCCCACAGCAGAAGCAGAACTTCCCAGGTCCAGGCCCAGGTTCATCGGATGCCACAGTCACCAGTCCTCACCCCAAGCTGTCCGAGACCAGACAAGTCCCCACTACAACTTCCTTCCTCAACCCTTCCCTCCACTCCCACAAGCCAGCCCATCAATGGACCAATACTGTCATCAGTATTGGAGTTCCCTGACACTCTCAAGTCCATTAATGAGAGCCTCTCAACCTCACGGGACCTGAGTCAAGCTTCGGCATAGCTTCCTGAACACACCACCACCTGTTGTTACCCTCGGCCAAGTACCCCAATGGTACCTCAGGACCAGCACTCAAGCACAGCCACTTCCACCAGTCCCTGCCCGCTTAACAGCTGAGACCATGGACATGACTCAGAGTGACTGAGATAGTGTTCAGAGAACTGAGTTGTTTTACTTGTTAAGTTTTATCTTTGTTTAACACACTTTACTTGGTTCATTTTTGCTTTTTTAATAAAGTCATAACGTTTACCAAACAGTTTATCTTTGCTTAAGAGACACTTTAATACAGTTTTACTTGGTTCATTTTTTGCTTTATTTAATAAAGTCAAAAAGTTTACCTAAGAAAGTTAATATAAGGTTATCCTTTTGCTTAACACACTTAGTCACTTAGGTTCATTTTTTACTTTATAAAGTGTTGGTTTGGAAAACTTTTGAAAAAATGGTAAGCCTTTGCAGCTTGTGGGATAAGTAAGGATAGTTGCTTGGGATAGATAAACCTCCAGATGCAACCATAGTGAGACTGTATGTCCACCATCCCAGTGATCCAGATGATTTTCTCCCCCTTTTATAGATATTTGGTTGTCTGCTAGGTGTCCTTCTACATTTCTCTAGACATACTCCAGACATCCTAAATATACGAGATAATCCCAGATACAACGTTTTCTACCATTTTTAATTACTTTTATATACGAGATTCATACGCTTACCATCCTTTCTATTTCCACGTGCTACTAAACGCTTGTAGGACATTCCCTGTATCTTTTTTTCCTCCCCTCTTTCTGTTTTCAGCTGCCAGCGGATGTGAGATTTGAGGGATGGCCCAGATGATGCCAAGAGAGGATACAGCGGACACTTAACGGATGATAACCAGACATTTTAGAACGTTTTGTTGCCCGGTATATGTCTGCGGATGGTACATCGTTACACCGCAGAAAGAGTTCATCCGTTCACAAAATTTTGTGCAGCTCAAAACTTCTTGCACAGATGAAATTGCAGTGGACGGATGCTCGAGGGATAGAGCGTATGAAACACGTGTGCAGTGAGTACACAACGGATGCATAGCATTTTCCAAAGGATGGCAAGCTTTTTTTTTAACGTTTTACATCATCTTTGCATCTGTAAGTGCAGTGGGACTGGGCCTTAAAGATAAAAATACATTCATTGTGAAAGAAAAGAAGAAAATAACATAGAAAGTGTTTTTTTTAATTAAAAAAGCTAAAAATTCAACAAAAGAAGGAAATTTTTTTCACTTTAACCATAAATAGTTACAATTGTCTATCCACTTATCTAATGCAATCATTATTCAAGCACATACAATATTTCTAATGCATTTATATTACTATCATATATTTTAACCTACCCATTTAATATAAATAGGTCTTTATTTCATTATACTTGTACATACCAAGTCTACAGTAGTATATACTGTAGTATAAACAGTAGTATATACTATATATACTATACAGTAGTATATATATGTATTCCTTTTGAAAAAACACCTTTGGAACAACCATGATCTCTATAGAAATCATAAGTCAATGGGAAGATGCTAGCGTAGATTGCCTGGAAAAAGTTGAATGATGACACAGAAGATCAAAATTAATTGTTCCCTTTTTGCACCTTTTCTCATAATGCTAAGCAGCATCCTGGACTCTGATAACCAATTTTTGACTATTCCAAGGGTGTGAACTTTAGTTCCGGGGATGCCTTCCAATAACAGTGTTTCACCTTCAGAATAAGGGGTTCCTTAGCTCCTCCTAGAAAGTCTGTTCAAGTTGTTTTATTTTTCTTCATTCTTATTTCCAAATGAATGGATCATTCTTGTATAACTTTTGGTTAAAGTTTTCATTTAGAATGTACTAAATACTTAATATGAGCTAATTTTTGATCAAACCTAGATGCTGTTAAGTTTCTATATTTTATCAAAAGATAATCCATATATTTGAATGAAGATAGTGTTATTTCAATATATTTAATTAATAATTTGGACATACTGTAAAGCATTAGAGAATGTTATAAAATATGCATCTAATGTTTTTCTCTCAGTAAGAAACAATTTCAAATGTCATAGAAGCTGCTATCTGGTTTTATGAAATTGTTTTGCATTGTGGAAAAAGATAGTTTCATATTAAAAGGTAAATGTTAATTGGTACATACCATTTTTTCATTTTTTCAAAAGGAATAATATATTTTCAACTCAGAAATCAGATTCAGAGACCAAAAAGAAAAAAAATTAAAATGTGAACTATTTTTTCTTGGGTCAAGAAAATATATTGGTTACATTGACTTTTTTTGTTTAAGAAAACAGCATCTCATAACCATGACAACCAAGATTCTTAAGGAAGATCATAAGAATATTTTAGAACACCTTACAGGGCATTTTTCTACCATAGGGAAATATCCCAAAACATTCAAGTAGTTAAATTTGATATGGAGCAAAACAAAAATAGGTTTAATGGTCAGTTTGCAGACTTGTTTTGACTTAATCAAACTCTTCATTACATCAGTGCTTATTGTTTAGGGTAATGGAGTTAGGATTTTGATGGCTGCTACTTTGCATAATATATCTTTAAAAAGTGTGATGTTAAGTTCTGGAAAATGAGATAGCATGAAATTGAATTTGATATATGTGTCTACCCTTTGAATAAATTATTATGATAATTTCTAGAAGTTTGACAGTAAAGAATGCAAGCCTGATATAAGCAACCTGATGTAGAAATGAAATCCCATTAGGATTAGGGTTAACTGCACCCAGCATGTAATACTCAATAGAACTACATTTACATGGAGGAAAACATGTTTGATCTTGGGTCCAGGATTTTTCAACATCTTCATAAATGATTTAGATGGGGGGATATAAAGTGAACTCAAATCTGCAGATGACACCAAGCCATTGGAAACAGTGAACGCTTTAGAACAGGGGAGTCAAACTCATGGCCCATGGGTCAAATGTGACCACCCCTACCCCTGGTTTAGCGAAGAGGGGAAAAAGACATGATATATCATGTGATGACAACATGACATTGCGAGTTTGACACCCATTCTTTAGAAGATAGATTCAAAACACAGAAAGATCTTGAACACTGGACGCCATCCAACAAAATGCAATTTGGTGGTAAGAAAAGTGAGGTCTTACACTTAGGTAAGAAAAAAACAAACACATGGGTACAGAATAGATGATCACTCATCTACTACTCACTCAACAGTAGTAGCTGTGAGATAGATCTAGGTGTTCTAGCGTACTACCACTTAACTATGAGCCAAAAATATTCTGCAGCTGCCAGAAAAGTCAATGCAGTCATAGGTTACATCAACACAGGGATAGTATCAAGATGAGAGATAGTACTGCTTTACACTTCACTGTTAAGATCACACTTGGAATACTGCATCCAGTTCTGTTCACCATGATATAAAAAAGATGTTGAGACCTTGGAAAGAGTGCAGAGAAGATCAGTAAAGATGATAATGAGAGTCTGGGGGCTAAATCATAATGTTGAGGGAGCTAGCCTATCAACGAAAAGAATTAAGGGGTACATGATAATTGTCTTCCAGTACTTGAGGAACTGTCACAAAGAAGGGGGGATTGACTTATTCTCTAAGACACCAGAGGCAGGACAAGAAGTAATGGGCGGAAGCTTGTTAGAGAGATCTAACCTAAAAGTAAGTAGAAATTTGCTGACAGTAAAAATATTTAATTAGTGGAATAGCTTTTTTCAAGGATGGGATTAAAAAAATCACAGCAACCGGTTCACTCCCTAGTTGCTTGGTGAGCGTGGCCTTCCCAGAACTTCTGAGAGAACTGTTTTTCACCTTCTCAAGTGTCCAGAGCCTCCAGAAGCCAGAAACAGGTCAATTTCCAGACTTCTGGTACTTCCAGGAGGGCTGTTTTTCACCTTCCCAGAATCTCTGTGTGGACCTGCACTTACCTGAATTGAAAATGTGGAGACTCCTGGGAGGGGAGGGATGGGATGGGAGGAGCCAACCAATCAGTGCAAATTTAATATCTGGTTTGCCCAAACTGGTAGAATTCCACCTCTGGCTTGCTACCTCTGGGTGTTCCATCACTGGAGGTTTTCAAAAATAGACTGGATAACCATTTGATCAAGATGCTATAAGCTTCCTGCCTTGAGTGGTAGATTAGACTCGAACCTAAAAGTCCCTTCCAGCCCCGTGATTCTATATAGAAATAAATAAAATATTTTCTTTTGCATTAAGTACTGATAATGCATTAAGGACGAATAAATTGATGACTTTTATGTATACTTATAATTGCTTTTATGTTAAAAAAGTGTTTTTGTTCATAACCTGAAGCCAGCAAGTTCTTTATAAATTGGCTTAATGGAGGAAGTTCATATCATGTCTATGAAATGAACAAGAAACAATTTTCATCTGATGTCTTGTTGGAGTTCTTGGTGTTCTTTCCATGGAGAATGCATCCACCCCTTACTGTTCAAGCAAATTGAAATGATTTCATTTAAATTAGCTTTAGATGATGATGAATATAGTGGAAATGATACAAAATAATAAGTCCCTTCAAAGAAAATCTAACTTAAAATAAGTTGGATAAAGATAGTTTTATTGCTCTGCCTGTGGAACAGGAAGGATATATTGTGCTAGAACTTTTGGCTGGGAGATAATATTATGATATGATAATGGTAAATAGAATAACAGTAGTGAATAAGTGAACTAAAATATCAAAAGGCTGAAAATAGTTTACATTAGAAGGTGCCAACTGGAAGTAAATTTTACTTGATAGGTTTATATGGCAACCAAGAAATCATAGGAAAAGCACAAAAGACTTAGCACAAAATATATTGAGATCAGCAGATCCAGATAGGAAAAAAAACCCCACAATGAATTGGCAAACTCATGAAAAATATTTATTGTGTATCCTGGAATGTAACTGGGACTTAGAACTGACCACCTGGAAAAAAAAAGGAGCAGAAGAAATGCTTAGAAATAAGAGAGATATAAGCATTCTCAAGGTTGTAAGTGGACTTCCGATTTGCAAGGCTCTGCGGCGACAGGAATCCATGATTGTGCACAGTTTCTGCTGCGCTTGCAGCTGGAGTGCCCCAAGCCAACCGGCTTCAGGGCTATAGCTATCCCGTAGAGGTAGCTGAAGACAGGGGACATCTAGCAGGGGTCGGGGGGAGTTGCACCCCACCTCCTCAGCTGGCTTAACTCCCTTTTCTGAAAGCGGTAGAGCGGTGGTCAGAAATGGCCTCCACAAAGAAGCTTTCATCTGGAAAAGAATGTGCAGGAGACAGCTGAGAAGTGAAAGTTTTGGCTGACCAGGATGAGAAGCAACATCCAAGATATCCTGGAATTTAAATTTTTGGAAAAAAATACAATCGCTCCCTAAGAAGTATCTGGAAAAACGAACTTGAATAGTGAAAAGAGAATTAGTTTGTTTTTTTCCACTCCCTTCTTACAGACAGCAGAACTGGAATGAGAAATTTGGAATAACCCGCTTTGGCATCAGCATGTTAATGAAACTGGAAAATTAAAGCCAAAGGGGACAATAAAGATTTTTCTGAACAACTGGAAAAAATACTTTTTATATACTGTAAGGAATGGAGTGAGTGAATAAGAATTAAGATTAAGAAAGATCTAGGGCTTGGCGGCACGATGATTTGGCTTGAATTTAATAAGATAGAACGAACAATCATTAACAAAGGACCTTTCTCAAAGAAATTTTAACTTGAAACTTTGTAACTGAATTTACAACCGCAGAAAGAGAAAGTGAAAAAAGAAAAGGTTTAAATGAAATAGACTGTGTGTATTTGGATTTGCCTTTTGTGACTTTTGTGACTTTTGGAATTAATTCTTATTTGATAAGATTAAAAATCCATTTGGGTTTGTTGTTAAAAGTTTTTTTACAATGGCATACTGGTGTGTATGAACTGAAAATGAAATTTTATAAAAATATTTTATAAAAGAGAACAAGAAGTGGAAGGCTCTTTGGGTCTCTGTTTCTCTCATATTTTTAGAGAAATGGTAATTTCTACGGTATGACGAAAACTACAAGAATATGAAGATTGGGGATGAAGAAAAGCCATCTTCAATAACAAGCCAACCTTATCTGGCGAAAGAAAGGGAAAGGGGGGAAAGGAATGGAAACTTAAGACTTAAAAAACAACCAAAAAAAAGGGAAAAATAAGGTGAAAAGTGGACACAACGTCACAAAGCAACAGAAAGAGGAATACAGAAGAGCGGTGGAAGATTAAAACAAGGGGTAAAAATGGAGTAGAGTCGGAGAGAAGAAGAAGGGAGAGCCTAACACCAAAGGGTTTAAGGCAAATGTACTGAAGCAACCAGGGATTATTTAAGGATAATGGGTAAAAAAATATAACTGAAAAAGATCTGCAAACGGTACAAATAAGACTTGCTATTGTTGATTTGCATTTGAAATAATGTTAAGAGAATGGAACAAACAAATTGATTATGAAATGGGATAAAATATTACTGTAATTTAGCAAAAAATTTGAAAAAATAAATGAAATGAAATATGAGAGAATTGAACTAAAAAAGGAATGGAAACATGTCATTAACATAATATTTTAAAATATACAGGAAATTTGGGGAGGGAAGAAACTAAGCATAAATAATATAATTTTTCCCATAGAAGCATATATACTATTATTGAAAGAATATGTAAAATGTTTAAGATTAAAAAATATCAATTTAAACAATTATAATTCAACTGCTATGATTTGTTTAATTATATTAATAATTTAGATTTTTTTTCCCGATTTTTAAAATATTGAGTGTTAGCTTTAGAATGTACTATGCAGAATCCGAATGGAAAATTATGATTATTTTAAGTGTTAAACTTAGAGGAAAGATATAAAGGCGTCATAATCCAATCAGTTATTACAAAGAAATTTTGTGTTAATGAGAAAAGATAATAGACAGCTGAAACAGGACAGACAAAGGATATAAGTATAATGATTTGAATGAGATGAAATAAATAAAATAGAATTAAGAGAAATGAAAAAGAGGGAGAAGCTATATAGAAAATGTAAAAATGGTAAATAAGATATGGAATGCTAAATTAAAAATAAGCATGAACTTGAATTTATGTCTGTACAAAAAAGATGTAATCCGGACGGGATCAAACTACTTTCCAAAAAGATGTTTTATGTTCTTTATGTTTTGTGTTTTGTTTGTATATGTTTGTTTTTTCAAAATTAATAAAATTCTTTTTAAAAAAAAGCATTCTCAAGGTGATATTTTATTTTGTATTTTAATTAGTTTTAAATAAAAGTTGTATGCTTGTTAGTTTTAACTCAAAACTTGCTCCAAGAATTTTATTCAGGATTCAGGGTTTGGAACTTTACATCTCTCTCCCTGCTCCTGTCATTGTCCCTCCCTCTCTCTTTCCCCCTCTCTCTCTCAAATGAAATCTCTGCTCCCAGTCCTGGATTTCAACCACTAAAACAAACTAGGTCTTGACATGTAGCTACTTCTATTGCACTCCAATAGTCAACTGACTCTGAGCATCCTGCAATTCAGGGAGATGTGAAAAAGCTTAACACATTATATTTTATTCTAGTATATTATTATTTATTATATTTACATAATACATATATTACACACATGTAACCACATAATAAAAGGTAAATAACTTCTGGAGCTTGGTTTGTTCTAGTGTGCCAGTTTCCTATTATTTCTTTTTAAATTTAAGGTTTGTTTTTTTTTAAATATACTGGATAGGATCTTATCCACAAGAGTGGATAAGGAAACAGGTGGACACCCAATGAAGTTTCTGAAAACTCAATGAAATAATATATCATTATGTCAAAAATGATTTCTTGGAAAATAGTGTCCAACGATTAATCCATAACGGAAAAAACAGAATGCATACAGATGAAAAAAAAATATCCAGGAAAGAATACCTTGGCATATAAACAAGAATTCTATTTTGGTACTGTAGGACCTACTATGTTTGCTGTCACTGTTTGGATTGTAATAGAAAATGCTCATTTTGAAAAAAATGATAATGCAGGCTTTGAATCTTCTTTTAGCTGAATTGTCTATTGCAATTTTAAAAAATCATTTTAGTTCTCTGCAGATGCAAAATCCTAAGCTGAAAAAGCAGGATGAGTTCAATGTATAAACATAATATAATTGATATAATTTCACTGAGAAAATTAACCCCTGCTGAGCAGTGATAGGCACTGCAAGTACTTGTTAAAAAGAATGATCAGATCTGAATGATTTAACATCTTTGTTCTGATAAACCGTGGGAAAAAGGCTAAGAATGACCTTGAGGTTAGCATTTCACATGCTTCTATCTGATGAAACTATAAGAGAATAAGAGAAGGCAATTGCTTCCATTATTAAATAGAGTTCAGCTGTAAGCACTGATATTTATTCATACTTACACAATGGGAGTATTCACCAGACTTGCTAGAAAAAATGAGCTACAATTTTGGGGGCAGCTGAATAAAGCTATTGTGTAAAAGTACACAAAATATTTTTTTGAAAATACTTCCTTAAGTAATGAGCAGTTGTTTACCAAATGTCCTTAGTGTTCTTTCTAAACCCACAGAAATGTTGACCAAAAAAATATCTAAATGGGGTTGGGAGTTTGTTATCTATTTATCCATTTGTCTCTCTAACATTTCCCAAAGCATAGCAGACTGGATAAAATTTGATCTATGGGAGAAAGCTGGCAAAAGAAATACCACATGGGCCAACTCTAACCAGAGGCTGCAGGGAGGGGGTGGAATCCACCAAAAAATCTTCAGAATAACTCCTCCTGCATGTATCCCTATGAGAAGAAACTTGGACTATAGCTTTAGAACAGGGGTCTCCAACCATGGCAACTTTAAGATTTGTGGACTTCAACTCTCAAAGTTCCTCAGCCAGCAAAGCTTTGCTTATAATGTACACATTAAAAAAAAACAAAACTCATAGAACCCAAAAGGAGAACAGAAAAGCACAAACACCCACCCGCCATCAATTCACAGACTCTGATGAGTTCCTGAGCAGACAGCACACCTAGATACAAACTCTTAATGCAGAAGAAAATAGAAGAGTTTCCTAAAGGCACTGTAAAGTTGGAATAATTTTATAGGCCAACTTTGCTATTCTTTCCATATAATATAATGTTGAAAGAAATTGTGTGAAGAGACTTTAGGACTTTGTCTATATATCTGCCAAAAGATCTGCTAATCAGAACTGTTAAGTTTAAAAATGGGATGTTTTGGAGAGAAACTGTGTATGAAGAATTTTTTTAAAAAAGTTAAGCCAGAAAAATGTCCTGTATAGGAGAAGCAGTTGACAGGCTCAGAATGCTACCAATGGTCCATTTTTTTAGTCTTGTGAGTCAGAAAAGAACTGATTTTAAAGAGTTAGAAAACACTTCAGAATCTGTGATCTGCTTACTTGCTACTCTCATAGATGCTACTTGTTTTCTGCTCTTTGTTGATTTTATGTACACATTAAGTTGTATTACAATAAAATCAATCTATTATAGATTATATATGGACACAAGCTTACCTGAACATACTTTTTACTGAAGACAGTAGATAGGTACTGCAAACATATTGTACAAGTATACAAACATAATAGGTCCTAGATTGAGGATAATCTTAAAACCAACTGCTTTGGACTTTTTTTGCATGAAATGAAAATTGTTCATGAAAATTTCTTGGAAAAAAGATGTTTATATTCTCAGTCCTTCAGTTATTAGCTCTTGCATTTCAGGCGATATCATGATGGAGAAAATGATTAAGTTAAACTTGACAGAATACTTCTCCATCTTAAAAACCATTATCTCAATCTGCTATTCTATCTTAACTGAATGTATGTTACAGGGATATTTCTTTACTGCATTGAAGACTACGATCTTATAAACACTGACTTTAGGGTAATTTGATGGACTTCAAACAGAGATGCCTTGGATTATGCTTCATTTTCCCTGTTTACTTTTAAAAGTTAAAGATAATTCTTTCAGAAAACTATCATGCATATTATTCTATTTCTGTTAATGCTTTTAAATTTTGTAATTGTTTTGATACAATTCATTTAATTCCAAACATTACATATTGATGGGCTAACATACTATCATTAGATTCCCCCCCCCAATTCTAAACCTATGATTACTATGACCCTGATCAAAGACATGGAAGAATGTGATTGCAACTGGACTTTGCTTGTTGTTTTGCCAAAGGATCTGCAAATCACTTTTGTATTATGTTAGCAAAAAAAGTATTAATAGTACACTGATCCTTTATCTGAATGTGTTAAGCTTTTTCCATGAGACAAGCCCACTTCTAATGAAAGAGAGGGATTATTTGAATAGCTGGGATGTACTTTGTGATGCTTATTCAAAACAAGAAGTTTTTATAGAAGATGTGGACATAGGAGATGAGATGTTCATTTAGGGATGTAATGTCCTAGGACAAGCTTAGTGTTAAATTCCCTGTTATGGAAGTCATCAGAACACTGATGCCATAGCTTTAATTAAATTATATTAATTAAAATTAATAAACTTTATTATTTTTTTAAAAAAGTATAAAATACAAAAGCAAAGGAAACAGAGTGGACAAGAAAGGTAAAGGATAGAAGAAAAAAACACACAAAACTGGGGAGTACAAACAAAAAAAAACTATAGAAAAAAAGATAACTTCCAATAAAAACCTAAAAATCAATGACTCATTGAACTAGAATAAACCACAACAAATAGTACTTCTAATCATCAAAACCCAAGGTTAAAAATTTATTTCCTTTCAATTTCAAACAAAACTCTTAAGTAAATTAATGTCTTTTTTTAATCAAAGCAATCGATTTTCCCATGTCTACCAACTCCATTAATTTCACAATCTGTTCATCCATTGTGTGTCTATTAGTCCTTCTATCTCTACACATACAAAAGCTTTCCATTTTTTTGGTCTACTTGTCCATAAAACTTAAAATAAAAGCCTCTAGCTTCAATTGTACAATCAGTTTTAGAATTATCTGAGTTAAAATGTATATCTGATTCCAAAGTCTTAACTTTCTTAGGGCATCCAATAGAGATGCTTAAAAAATGCCTTGTTTTTGTTTATATTTTCAACTTATATTTTACATATCCCTATAGTTCTTTGACAATTTAGCAGATGTTAAATAACAATGGTACATCCTGTTATAAAATTATCTTTCAAGTTTTAATTCAATGTACATTTCAATCTTTTACTCCACATATTCTCCCAATGATTAAGCATTATGTTGTAATCAAAGGTTCTTGACCTTTTGCTCATACAGTCTTTAACATATTCATTGTCCACATTGTCAAAATAATTTATATATTTTAACAATCATATGTTCATCATTAGTACATAAATCTACTCAAAATCAGCTGAAGAACACTATTCAATTCAGCAGAAATTTACAGAGCAGCCATTGCCTATCAGTGATATATACATTTTTAAGAACACATTGGATATCATGCAGAAATATTAGTTATTAGTTAATTACCAAATTCTACTTGATCAAAGATATTGAACTTATTATTATATATATCTGATATACTGGCTGAAATTAGCAGACATCCATCAATGCACAAGAACTACTATCAGGACTAGAATTATAGCTTGTAATGGATTAATTGATAGAGAAGTTATGAACAAATCAATCAAATAAACCTTTAATGTACTCATTCATAAGAAATAATGGAAATTCTTATTATATCTAGCACAGATATTATATGTGAAAGATGACAACCTCTCCCTAATAGCCCATAGAGTATGTTGTAGATGCAGATAATAAATTCCTCAGTCGGGCAAGATTTTGTTGATAGACAAAGAATCATAAAGAACTCGGTTTAAAATAATTGCCACATGTCATTCTTGGTTTTGGCCTGACAGAAGCCTTCTCTAAGTCAATTTTACTCCTGTTTAGTTTTTTTCTTAGTCATTCAAATAAGAATTTCCAAAAATCTCAAAGTCACCAAACAATCCAAAAACACACAGTCTATGTCATTTAACACCTTCTTCTTTTTTTCACTTTTTTTCTTTCATTTTAATGCTTCAAAAAACTTCAAATTCTTTTTGACNTATTTCATTTAACACCTTCTTCTTTTTTTCACTTTTTTTTTTCCATTTTAATGCTTCAAAAAACTTCAAATTCTTTTTGGCCTTTAATCCATCTGATAGAATAGCCAATTATAATCCAAAATAGAAAAATCCAATAGTAAAGAGGCCAAAAACCAAAGAAGAAAAAGGATAAAATAAAAAGCAAAAGTAAAAAACTAGAGTTAAAATATACAAAAAGGCTGGCGAGTAAAAATTTCACAAGTATATATGGACTGCACACTGCACTTTATTTATTTATCCAAGGCTCTTATTATGACTCTCTTCTCCAGCAGCTTCAAAGCCAAGCCTCAAGTGTTGAAATATTGATAAGAGTCCAGGAAAACACCTGTAATAATATTTTTCTGTGCTCTCCCTCCATCTTATCACATTAAAATGTCTTTGAGAAGGAGTAGTTATACATTTCTCCCCAATTCAAATAAAGTACTTTCAAGCCTCTAGTTGGCAGTGCTGCAAAATCTCTTAATACTTTCCCCCCCCCAGCCAGAAAGAAGAGTAATGCATACAAAACTCAGAGAAAAAGAAAGAAAAAAATCAAAGAGGGTCTCTATCCTAATGAAAATTAAAAAATCAAAAGAANAAGGAGTAGTTAAACATTTCTCCCCAATTCAAATAAAATACTTTCAAGCCTCTAATTGGCAGTGTTGCAAAATCTCTTACTACTTTTCCCCCCCCAGCCAGAAAGAAGAATAATGTATACAAAACTCAGAGAAAAAGAAAGAAAAAAAAATCAAAGGGGGGGTCTCTATCCTAATGAAAATTAAAAAATCAAAAGAAGCATGAAAATATATATAAGAAAAAATTCAATCTGGTNCGATCTCAGAGCCCCGAGATCGCAGCTGTAGCACCGAGACAAAGCTCCGCCTTCTCCCACAGCCCTCTTTTTGACTTGTGCGGTATACAGGTCCTCAATGGAAGGCAGGTTGGCAGTAACTGTTTTTTCTGCAGTCCAGTTATCCTCTGAAGTCTGTGTCTGTCCTGTTGGGTTGCAGAACCAAACCAGACAGTTATAGAGGTGCAGATGATAAACTCATTGTATATATTTTACAGGTGGAAAGCTTAGATCACCCTAGAGATTTATATGCAAGATCATTTTTAATAGGAATAAAAGAAGTTTATATCTGCTTTTTAGTGTCCTCATTCCATTTTTAAAAAAATTGTGTATCTTATCTTGAAAGATTTTGCATCTTTCCACTTTAATGTTTTGCTTTATTAATGAGAACAATGCAAAATAAAATCCCAAACCTTAATGGGTTCCTACTCTGATAATTCCATATTCTGTGCCTATCAAAATTGCTAGCTTTTCCATTTGTATTGTTTTCTTATTCAGACCACTATGTTTAGAAATGAAATCAGCACTTTAAATCTGTTCAAGTTACAAATTATTATCTTGTGCAGTGCTGAATTTACACATAATATTAGAATGAATGTTCACCTTCGATTACCCCAGATGATATTTTCCTTGAAGTAGAGTGTAATTGAGTGAAATGAACTGAATTTGCAGATTGTTGTTGTTTGAATTCTGAATGAAACATATATTTTATTAAACATTCTTTAATAATTATATTTGTATTCAGGATGTATAGTATTGTGGGAAGCCACCCCCCCGCCTCCTAGAAGAATGAAATATTTTGAGGAATAAAAGGCAGGACAAAATATTTCCCTTAAAAGAGAAATAAAAAATCTTAAGGGTGACTCAGAGCCCCAGCTCCCTTGCCCTCAAGCAGATACTGAGCTGGGGCAGATTTAGAAATGCAGATTTGGTAATCCATTACTCCTTGCAGCAAAGTTTGAACAAAGGCAGATTAGTCCTCACCCAAGAGCCAAAATAGAGCAAAGCCATTAATTATTGTATCACCCTCAGAAACTTCAACCAAACTTAGCTCAAACAACCTATAGGGCCAGTTATGACCCCTACATAACCACAACAGCCAATTGAATACATGTTCTTGCATCGGAACAGGAAGTTCAAGTGCAAAGCCACATAGAAGGTATAAAAACCTCTCACTCTCAACTCCATGTGGTCAGCTGCCCAGAATCATACATGCTTGGTGGTTCAATAAATGGTCCCTCTTTCCGAAAACCTCCACCCTCCATTTTGTCTCCAGTGCCTTTCTCCTGGCTTGGAACTGAACCAGATTGATATTTCTTCCAACAGTATACTGGAACAGTTATTTATTTACTTAATGAGAAGTAAAGTATCATGGTATTGGAGAAGACTTTTGAGGACTGCAAGGAGATCAAATCAGTCAATCCTAAAGGAAATCAACCCTGTTCATTCTTTGGAAGGACAGATACTGAAGATTAAATATTTAGGCCATCTAATGAGAACAAAGGACTCATTGGAACACCCTGATATCCTGGGAAAGATTGATGGCAAAAAGAGAAAGGGACAGCAGAGGATGAGACGGTTAGATAGTGTCAGCTACACAATAAATGTGATTTTGGGCAAACTCCTGAAAACAGTGGAGGGCAGAAGGGCCCAGTGTGCTCTGGTTTATGGGGTCATGAAGAGTTGGATGTGACTTAGCGACTGAACAACAACAAAAAAAGTGTCAGAATCAGTTAATTCCTTGTCATATATTTTCATTGAGATGTTCTTCTACCGGGTCCCAGTTCAAATAAAGAGCTGCTAAATAAATGTCTGTGCAACTGCTTAGCAAAGACAGGGACATTTGGAATGTGCTTTTTTTTATACATTGTGTTTATTTTGGACAATAAAGGAGAAAAAAAATGAAATTTAAAAAACGGAGTACAAAGAAAAGTTTTTACAACAGTAAAATCCCAGAAAGTCAGTCATAACACGGAGTCCTGCCAAATGTCTCAGAAAAAGAACATATTTTCAAAGAAAATACTTTGCTACAAGGATTATTCTAGGCTTCATATTCTGTCATGTTTAGTAACTGTTTATCTGTTTGCCCTTATTATCCAATTGAGATTTGACAGGATTGTGACTACTCTATTAAAAATAATTCTATTAAAATTAATTATCAATTTTGTTCCATTTTAATTTTTTTTTGTATGTGGTTCTATCACTTTTGCAATATATTTTCTAGATTCCTTTACTGCGTTTTTTTTCTCTTCCATACTAGTGTTAGCATCAGAAATAAAGGTTTCACAATATGGTTATTATTCTACATGATACAAATTATTAGAATGTGTTTGCCTCCTAAGTTGCTTCAGCTAGCCTTGCACTCATGATCAATATTGCCTGAAGGAATATTGTCAATTCTATATAGCTCTCAATTTAAAATGGGCAAACTGCTTCATTGCACAAGGCATTGTTTGAGCAGGAAGAGTCTAATAAACAAAGACAATATCCTTCGTGAAATAATATATCTAAATATTATTTATGTTTAGGCACAATTTTATACCGAGAACCTTAATTTCATCTGACATTAACTGAAAATTTATCTTGTCCAAATTTTTAGATATTAGTTTCCAGATTGCTACTTTATAGCACGGTGCCAATTTTTCATAGGGCTATGGCAGTGATCTGAATTCTGAGAGGAAAATGTGATGAAGAGTATGTGGACATTCACATAATATTTGCTCAGGAAACCTTAAACTTCGTACCTTTTCTTATGCCATGAATCTACAAAAAGAGAATGTTAGAACTATTCCTGATAGATGCTCCATACATGCTTCAAATCATATGTTCTGCTTTGAATCTGTATAGTTACGTATCTCTAGATTTAAACTTATATTGTGTGAACATCTGCAATATCTGCCTGTCCATGAAAACTTGGTTTGGAAAGCCTTGTAAGAAGATTTCTATAATTATTATTTTGTTAGCTTTTTAAAATGAATAGTCCTTTAATGAATATGTTTGCTGAAATCAAAATTATATTAATTCAGGCCAAACTAGTAATGAGAAATACAGACACAACAAAAGCTCCCACCTGTGTCTCCAAGCCAACTGGTATAATTAAATTATAAATGTTCCTTCAATATTGCCAGCACATATTAATGCTGTGAGGCAATGTCAGGTTAAATTAACAGACTTGAGAAGTTGTTAAAATTATCTTCTTAGCCTTGGTTGTTGTTTTACATCACAGTATAGTAGAACCAGTAGAAATGTTTTTTTCAACTGCTTCAATTCCTCATGTAGTTATTTGCATTTCTTGAGCTTGTGAAGAAAATTTATAGCCCAAAATAACCTTTTCTGAATTAAACTAGATGAATTCAAGCTGCCAGTTCCTCCAGAACTAAACATTTTTCTAGATCTGAACCACAAAAAGGGGATTATTTTTTCTGAGATGCAAATAATACAAAATGTACATTAAATAGCTTTCTAAACAGGCACAAAGTTTGTATATCTCAAAGTAGTAGGATACTGTATACCCTCTAGGTGATTACAATTTAAGGATTATGCTTTAGAAAATTAGAAAATTCCAGTGTAATAAATTTGATAGATATGGTTTTTTATTATAACACAATCAGTTTTAGACATTCTTTGTACATATGAAAAGAAATCATAGTTTCTGTTTTAAGGTCAAAAAGATAATAAATTCCTGCCTGAATTTAATGTATCTAGGTGATCACTATCAAAATATTTGTTTTGAAAGTATATTTAAAGAAACTGAACAAATCATAGTTCAGAAAGTTTAAATTGTTTCTGATTAAGTGATTAAGAATGTTTTCATTTGAATTTTGAAAACTGAAATAATTTACAGTCATCTGTGGGTAGGTATTATTCAAGCCATTCTCAAGTAATATTTTTGAAAACTGGCAAGCTGAATTGATGAATCCATATCATTTGTAGGAATGATTGTACTGCTTGTGTGGTTTAAATCTGCTTTGCAGTTTATAATCTACTGTATTTTTATTCAAATATTGCTCTTGAAGCAAATACCATTTTTCCAAAATAAGGTTAGCAAATCAATCATTCCATGTCTATAATTTGCTTTTAAAAAGCTATATACACTTTCTGTTGTGCATGTTGTTTATTTTAGTTTATGTATATGATGAGCTCAGGAAAAATACATCAAAGAAAATTATATATATCCACATGGACAAACATACAGATATATAGATACAGTTTCTCTGCCTAAATTACTGTTCAGTAGATCCTTAAGACCTCCTAGAAGCCAGATTGTAAATGATTATATTTGCCATGCTTGTATTACAATATCACAACATACATTTTGTGATGGTCATCCTCTTGCCACTCTGGGAATTAGCATCAAACTAAGATTATACAATTTTATACTGTTGTAAACCATGATGACATCATCTCTGATACTTTTCAGAAAAAATAGTGGTGTGATTGAAAATACTTAGTAATTTAGAATAGAATAGAATAGAATAGAATAGAATTTTTTTATTGGCCAAGTGTGATTGAGCACATTAGGAATTTGTCTTTGGTGCATAAAGTCTCAATGTACATAAAGAAAAAAATAAAATACATTCATCAAATTCAAGTCGATTTGAGTGTACTGAAATATGGTAGCAGCCTGGCCTATACTGCTCCACATTTTGTCAATATTCCAGAATTTGCTAAATTATATAGCAAGATCTAGAAGAAGCTTCTTCCTTCATTTGAACAGAAATAGAAATCTAAAAATTCAGATCATAACAAAATAGGTCTAAGTTCTGACTTTTCATTCCACTGAATGAGGACTCTTAGCCAGTGCAATGAATTGTTCACAGGTTGATAAGCTTAATTAGTTTGGTTAATTTGATTATATTCATATCCTACTTTTTGTTTAGGAGGTCAATGTGACATCCTGCCCCTGCCAACTTTTCTGCACTACAACAGTCAATCCTGTGATGCAGTTTGAGCTGAGAAAGAGTACCTGGTCCATATTCACCCAGTGAACTTCTATGGTTGAGAGTCAGCTAGAATGTAGATTTCTACACTCCTTGTACAGACCTTGACTACTTCATCTCACTAGTTCTCCAGCTGCCTTATATCACTGGTTCCCTAGATATCTGCTTCTTGCAAAAAATGTTTCACGTTTTGCTGATTATGTTGTAAATATTATAGATTTTACAGATTTATACTCTATAAATAAAACAATCACTTAATAAGGTTGGAATCAGTGGTGTGATTCATTTTTTTTTTTTACTACCAGTTCTGTGAGCGTGGCTTGGCAGGCGTGGCAGGGGAAGGATACTATAAAATCTCAATTCCCTCTCCACTCCACTAACCAGCTTTCCAGTTTCATTCTCCTGTGCAGGGCGACAAAAGAAGACCCAGCTGATCAATTGGGACTCGGGAGGCAGGCAATAGATAGGGGTGGGGCCAGTCAGAGATGGTATTTGCCGGTTTTCCAAACTACTTAAAATTTCCACTACCGGTTCTCCAGAACTGGTCAGACCTGCTGAATACCACCTCTGATTCAGACCACTTGGAAATACCAGGAAAGGAGAATAAAATATCTTAAAAGAAGTCAGAGACAAAAGCTATCCACAGTACAGAATAGTGCAGGAGCAGGGAAATCTTACAGATGCTTTCATGAAATTTTCTGAACTGAAGTTTAACTCATGTGGGTCTTTACTTTTTTATTCTATCATAAGATAATTCTTTTATTAAATCAGAATCAATTTTTAGATGAGGAACTTTTGGGTACCTTTTGTTTTATATCTAAGCTACCCCAATGTTGAGAGTCAGGAAGAGGGATAGTTTTGTATAAATTATTTTGTTGTCAGATACAAGTTCATGGAAAAAGTGGCCCAGAATTCTTATGAAGAAAAATATCCTTATATCAGAATAATAATCCTGAAATAATTTCTTTAAGCCTTACTTAGCAATCAGCTAATTAACCCCTTACAATGTAAAGATAATTTTAAAAATAATTACAAGTTTTGTTCTTTTCCAATAGCATCCTACAGTTTCTAAATAACACAAATAA
This sequence comes from Laticauda laticaudata, assembly GCA_004320025.1. Lineage (NCBI taxonomy): Eukaryota > Metazoa > Chordata > Lepidosauria > Squamata > Elapidae > Laticauda > Laticauda laticaudata. Next base: position 55,460 of record BHFT01022446.1, read on the forward strand.
TTAGAAATTTTTGAGTTGGAGATACACATCCTTGCTTAGTACCTTTTTCTAAGTATTTGTGTAAAAGACTTGCTGTACTTTAGAATGAATTATTTATATTCTGACACGTTCCACTTTTATTTGATTCAGACAGTCAAATTGCTGGCAAAATGCATGTGTATTTATGCAAAAAAGAAACTCAGGACAGTTTAAATGTGGGAGATAAATACTCTTTGGTGATAGCAGACTCTGTCTTTCAATGACTGCTTTGTGAATAAACTGATACACTCCAAAAATGGAAGAAAAAGATACAGAAATCCTCTTTTCCGGGAATTTAATGTGCTATCATTGTCATGCAGAGATATACAGTAGATTTGCACTACGTTTCTTTGACAATCATTCTATAATGGCTGAGTTCACATGTTGTGCTAAGTAATGACTTGCTTTAAGCTTGGCTTGCTGAACTGGCTGAGTTCACTGACTGTGTATAGGCATAGCAAAACAAAACAAAAAATGGCTATAAACCTAGTCACTATAATCTTTTTCAGAGAAGCAAGTTGTAATAAACACCATACCTAGTGTAATGATTTTCACTAAGAGGCAAAAAAAAAAAGTACAATAAAACCACTAAAAATGAACCTGCTGAAGTTATTACAGAAGCTGAAGATCTGACTTGAATATCAGAGGAACAACTTGAAGCTGCCAGTGTCTCCAAGAGTGGGGTGATATACAGTATTTAGAAGCTCATATTTGGAAGCAAATATTCTGGCTTTATTTCTTGTAAAAAGACTTTTGTGATTAAGGAGACCACTCCCCCCCCCCAACATAATTATGGTTTGTAAGATATTTTCCTTCTAATATCCTTATCTGCTTTAAAAAAACAAACATAGTTTCTCAGAGCCAGGATTCCAATACTGGAAATGTGGAAGTTTATAAGTTCCATTTTCTATCTATGGTCAACTATGATAATGCCCTAAAAACAATTCAGATATCTTGTTTATGGTCTGTTGGGATAACCTATAGAAAAGCTAGATGGGGCATTTGTTGATAGGATTATTTGTGAACAGGAGAGTGTGTCTTCTAGTTGGTGTTGACTTTTGGCAATTGCTTGGATTAGTCCCTACAGTTTTCTTTCCCAGGTTTTTTTTGGAAGTAACTTACTATTTTTGCCTACCTAGGACTGAGAAACAGGGTTTGGCCCAAGATCACCCAAATGACTTTGTGCTTCAGTTGGGACTAGATAGAACTCATGGTTGACTGGTTTCTAGGCTAAGCACGACACCAAACTAGATTTCTAATATGGTGTAACTTGCTGTATTTATTAAACAAGATGAAACCATGTGGTTGACAACACATGCTGCTCACTGAATTTCTTGGAATAGAGGTGTCCTAGGTTTGTGGTATATGCCTTATTATAGTCAGGTTCTGAAGCTTCAAGGGATTGATAGGCAGGTGCTAATCAAACTTTTTGGTAATGTTTCCCCTTGTGTCTCTGCAAGGGTTTCTCAATGCTTATTAAATCTTCTAAACCGTACCCAATATTGCTACACTGAATTCTATTTCAGACATATTTTCTGCAACTTAATAAATAAAACTTTATTAATCAATCAATCAGCAAACAAATTTTAATCTAGCAAGGACTGCATTGCTAGAGGCTACATGCAAACTTGTGCTTGGATGCTCTGCAGTGAAACTCCAGACATGAAACTCATTACAGAAATATTCCTTTCTGCTAAGTGTCAGCAAGAAATGCTGTCAAGTTTTTCCACACCTGTCATCTGCTCTCAAGTTTAAAAGACATATCAGACTGGGTACAGATTCTAAAAGATGTAAGTGAACCTCTTCACTATGGGAATAATATCCTGACTTCTTGTGTTATGCATGTATCTATAGATGTATTTCCTGAGCAAAGTTGGAAAGTACTTGAGGAATTTCTCTGAAGTTCTCTTGGTTAAAAAAAAAAGTGTGAGTTCCTGTATTGATTTCTATAAACAAACTTAAGACTGAGATGAATGTTTGTATTCTGAAGGGCATATGTTTAGACTAAAAGCCCACTCTCTGTGGTATTTATTGAATCTATTTGTGGTACTTCATATTCTGTTACACACAAAACAATCAACAAAAGCAAAGTTTATAATAAAACATAAATTGGCTGGTTTACAACTTCATATTGTTTATGCTTAATTAGTGCTTCAAGAGAGTCTTGGATTATTAAATGTTTTTGTATATTTCCAACATAACGTGCTAGATACATTATCCACATGATTTATTTTAAATAATCATGCATATCTATGAAGTATTTGAATTAAAAATTTAGACTTCTTTGATGTCAACTTGATAATTCAGTGTGGGTATCCAAATGGACATTTTGAGAAAATGCTAAGAGAACACAATTTGCTCAAAGTCATTCAGCTGGCTTCAAATCTTAAGTAGAACTCGGGAACTCACAGTCTCCTGGTTTCTAGTCTGGCATCTTCAACCTCTAAGCCTGGCTCCAGGAGTCTCTAGAGTCTTCCTTTTTTAAAAAATGGAAATGGTTAAATGAAATGTAAACTGACAGCAGAGCATCATATTTCAACAATTATACCTTGGAGGTTTTTCCATGAATAGGATTATAGTCTTAAGATCTGCTTATCTAGAAACTGTTTTGAGGAAAATCATGCAGTTGTAAAATGAATCATGCGGTTGTAAAATGAATATGGCTTCTCTGATTAACTTTGCTTGTTGGAAGCCAGCAGGGAAGGCTGCATTCTGCAATCATGTGACTCCAAGATGCTGCAACCATTGTAAATAAGAGCTAACTGCCAAGTGAATTGCACCATGTGACTGCAAGCATTGTGTGACAGTTGTAATGTTTTTGGTAAATTTGACATGTCATTAAACAAATAGTTGTAAGTCAAGGACTACCTGTAAACTAATAAAAGCTAGAAGCTTTATGAACCTGGTCATCCTAAACTTAACTTGAAGATTTCATATTTGCTACTTATTCCTGCTTATTAGCTTTGAATGTGCTAAACCACTCCAGGTATTATATTGGAAACCTTCTCAAGCCAGCCAGTTATGAAAGACAGGTTGGATAAGATACCACATATGTAGACACTAGATTCCTCAGGATGCTGACCAGGATATGTAATAACTCAGTTGTGACTCATGCCAAACAAGCTAATATTGCTCAATTAATACCTAACCAAATTTGTGAAAAAAAGAACCTCGAAGTAAAATAAAAAATATTCTAAAAATTCCTAGTTAGTCCCCAAAGGCAGTTGCCTAATCTATATTAGGTTTAGACACAAGACAAGGAGCAATATACAGAAGACAGAAATTTTGTTGCACTTTAAGGGACTTAAGGGACTAATGACTTAACTGAGAGATTAAATATCTCCCCAAGTATCTTTTAATAGAACAGCACTTTTAACAGGAGTTGATTGCAATGATTTTGAAATATTTGCCAGCCTGTTTTGCTGGAGATAGAAATATTATGATTTCATAGTGACTTCTGTTTATAATTTAGTCTAACAATTGCATGATAATGGATAAGGAGACCACATTGACAGCATACATATTGAACAAATCATTTAAGGTCATAAATATGCAACTCCTTTTCACCTGACTAGGGAAAGTGCTGCAGGAATTCCAAATCATTGGAATACTAAAAACATTTAAAAATGAATGCATTTGTTATTAGGAAAGCTGATTCGGGATGCAATCAGTTTGAAAAGAGTTGACTCTTGGCTTGAAGAATCAGAAGATGTTTGAGATCTGGTTTTTCCCTGGTTGTCCAGTTAGCTGTAAATAGTTATGCTGATTCTCTCCTGTGTTTTGGTTGGAAAAGGTGTTTTGCTTTCAGTATAACCAATGTTAACTGGAACAGCAAATGGCAAAGTTTCAAGGAATTGTCCTTTCTTCCCTATACCAATTGACAGAGGAAAGTCTATGAAGATTCTCAGTCATCCATGTCATGATTGCCTCAAAAGTGCTTTTGACAGACATTGACAGAGGAAGTCCTATCAGTACTACCTGTCTCCTTATCTTCTTCCTTTAGTTCTTTGGGGATCAGCATTTCCCTATCTTCAGGAGAGGTTCTTGGCTTGCCCATAACTAAAGTAACTTTTCTGCATCTTTCTTTCTTTTTTTCAATCCAATACTTCATAATTAAGCAAGTTTGTCTTGGGGAAAAAGGCATAATTTGAGCTATCTGCTCAGCAAGATATACTATGCTTTTGTCACTAAATCACAGTTAAATGTTACTTAATATTGGGAACAAATGTCGACAATGTAGGGGGTGACTCTTGAATTGTATAAACATGCAGTTACATTCAGTAGGCCCTACTAATAAGTAATAAGTAATGAGTGGCAATACTCCCAAAGTCCATCTGGGAGACTTTCTGTTTCCTTAGCATGTGTTGATTTGATTTCTTCTGTTTTCTTTCCCCACTTAAGATTTGGCTGGCAGAAAATGTCCATACTCTACAGAGGAAAGAAGGACGTTTGGCTGGTAATGCTATTTTGCCATGAGCATTATTCTATTCTGCATTATTTTATTTATGTATTCGGAAAATTTATATTGCTGCCTACTTGCTCATGGTGACTCAAAGCGGCTTACAGGACATAAAAGACACCTGTAATACTTAATATTTTTATTTCTTTTATATAAAATAAATAAATATATTTAAAAATAAAAATAATAAAATAATAACCCCCTACCTAATCACCCAGGCAACATACACTCATACCAGCCATTTAATGGGCGCCATCCTGCTCTGGGTTTCCCAGGCTTGCTGGCAGAATGATGTTTTCTTCTGAAACAGTGTTAGACTGGAGGCCAGCTTAATTTACAGAGGGGTGATGTTCCAGATGGAGGGAGCTACTCTGAAAAAGAGACTATGGTGCTAGGTTTTTCTTTTTTAATTTCTGCAGCATCTTTTGGCAATTATGTACCTTCCTGACAGCATTCAGATTACAATTCCTAGAATTCCTAGTGAGCCAGTATTTTAATTTCAATACTCTTGATGTATATCAGAGTTTGAAAGTGTGATTTAGCTTTCATTTTTTTTTCTTATTATGAAAAAATAAAGTTGAGAGACAAGATTGAATTTTTTGCTTCCTGAATTTTGGTTTTTTTTTAAATGTAGTATTTCTGAACATCCAAGTACATGTATATTAGCTTCTTTTACAGCAAAGGAATGCAGAATTTTAGGGTGGATGCATTTTAATCCTATAATCAACTGATTTAAAAAATGTACGAAAAGGTACTGATTGAACGTATGATAAAGCTTAAGGCTAATCTAGAGATTTTGGCTTAATTCAAAGCATTTTCTGGGTATCTAATTGTTGTGATTTATGAACATGTTTTATGAGTTAGCATCTTGAGCAAACCTCACCAGTGGGTAAATTATAGCTAAACAGTCAATCACCTAATACAAAGTTCAAGCAAAACAATTGTCTATAAAGTAAGAATATACATTATTGTGTACTGCCTAGAACAGGAGTGCCAAACTCAAGCCCGCGGGCCAGATCTGGCCCACAAAGTGCTTAGATGTGGCCAATGGGACATCCCTGGAAATAGCAAAGGACTGGCCTGTGGTGCCTCTGCCAGAGAAAATGGAGCTCAGAGGGTTGCAGGAGGCTGTCCTAGCTGAAAACAGAGCTTGGGAGCCAGTTTTTGTTGGAAGAGCTCTTGAGCCACTTTAGGCACCCACCCCAACATGAGTAATTTCAAGTTGGCCGTGCCTCCCCTGGCCATGCTCCCCAAGGTCTAACACAACCCTGATGTGGCCCTTAATGAAATTGAGTTTGGCATCCCTGGCCTAGAATATCAGAAACAAGTGAGATCTTTTACATATATATTGTTAGATATACTGACCCACATAAGAGGATATCCATATATATATATATATACTAAGATGAAAGATGATTTAAAGGTCTGGACTTGCAAACACTATTAAAAATGAGTGTGAGTTCAAGTTTAAACTTATTACATTCCAGCTATGATGAATAGAATAGAAACATGATGCAAAGCCTAAATCTTTTACTCTCAGCTTATCCATCAGTGAAGCTTTGAATCATATCCATGTACAACTTCTTTTCTTTTTAATGAATATTGCAGGATTGTGTTAGTCTTCTCTACAAGTAGAATCTATAGCTGCCATTTACTTCTCTGAATGATTTTCCTAAATTATCTGCAGGAGGAAAGTTTTCACCAGGAACAACATATGCTTGGCAAGTATCTTTGGTTACTGACAATCAATACATGTAATAAAAATAGATTCCTTTCATTATTTTCAGAGCTATGTCACATGAATAAAGCTGCTGGGTGTGTGATTCTCTGTGAGGATTGGTATTAAAAGCAAAATGAAATTCTAGCAACTGCAGATTACTAGAGGGAAGGAGAGCTTGGAAAATGCTAAAAAGAACTTATGAAAAGCAAAGGATCGCATGGGAGATGAACTTATTCAAGAAACACATTATTCTTTTCTTGCAAGAATACACTGTGTTGCCCTTCCAAGGCTATTGTCTGTTACTCCAGTAAATAGCACCTAGAGTAACAATTGACAGCAGATCTAAATCATTGGACGTACTTTTTTATTCTGTAGCCTAATATAAGCAGACATCGTGTTCTGTGAAAATTGATTTGCCTGTTTCCCATTTTTGCATATCTTTGCTGCTGAATGTTATCAGAACTTCATAGATTGATCAGTCATGGGAGCCTGAGGGCTGATTTGCACTCTCAATTAACCATTTACCAGAATGGGACAATAGCAATTTTTGAAGGCAGGAATGGATAACCTTCATCCCATTGCAAATTTGATCTTCATAAGTTCAAACTCTACTTTTCCTATTGCAGTTTGAAAATATCCTGTGTCCCTTATCTTGCATTAGGTGCTTTTGTCTGTTTTTGCTTTACCTCTGAGCAGCCTACTCCTAATATTACTTTATCACCATACAGCCTACTCACAATAGTTTATGGCAGGGATGTCAAACTCACGACAACATGTTGTCACGTGACTTATCACAACTTTTTTCCCCTTTGCTAAAATGGGGGTGGCTGTGGTCAGCATGAGATGCATCTGTTCATTAAAATGGACTAAGCCATGTCCATATTTTAATCAGCAGAAATATACATTGATCCAGATGGATTTTTAAAAATTGAAAATCCCTCTTAACCTCATAAACTTGGGGCTCAATTACAGTTATAAATTGAGGACTACCTATATTTTCAGCTTCACCATCTTAGGATCCAAGTGAGTATATGCTGAAGCAGAACCAAGTGAACATTCTGCTCAGTAAAAGACTTCAGCTAATGAGTCATGCAACAAGAAATAAAGAAGAAATAAAGCAACGAGATAAAAATAAGTGAATAGCAGAGAGAGGAATTAAAAGCATATTGCTTCTCATTCAGCAGTGGTTGCTCATGTAGATGAGCCATGCTGAATTGCATCAGTTTATTGCTGACAAAACTCTAGCACATCTGTGTTTTCCTTGCAGTGAATAAACAAAAAACATATGTGCTGCATATGATGTGAAGTAGGCTGAGACTTGGATATTTGTCCTTTGTTTAAGAGGAAATTCTTTATCACTATATTTTTTCCGGGGGATTTCTAATGGAACAGTAGGTCAATCTAGGTGAAACATAGCAATTATGCATTTTATTAAGCTCCACATGGTATTTACTAAAGGGATTACAAAAGCCAAAAATGACAATGCCAAAATGTGAGGATAATCAGATTTCATTCATGTAAACTGCATTAGCTCCAGCTGCATAATAAATCCTTGCTTTTGTGAACCAGACTGCAAATTTTCTAGAAGACTCTTCATCATTTTCCTTTCATATACTTCACAAGTGATACTTATGCTGATCTAGTCAGTCAAGATTGAAAACAACAATAATGGGGTCAAACAGTACTGTCAAAACAGTGTTAGTGAAATCAACAGTTAATTATGTTATAATAAAGAAAATAGTGAGTTAACCTGGAAATTATGTCTCAGATTTCAGTATTTTCATGTATAGTATCAAATATTCATGAGCAGATAACAGCCATGATTACATATACTCTTGTCTATAAAAGGAGTGGCAAAACCTGGGGGCAGAGTTAAAAGAGGGAGCAGCCTAGAACCATGATGGTGAACCTATGGCATGTGTGCTAGAGGTGGCATGCAAAGCCCTCTCTGTGGGTACACGAGCCATTGCCCTAGCTCTGCTCTGCTGTGCATGTGTGTGTGTGCCTCCCGCCGGCCAGTTAGTCTTGCTGGGTCTCTGCTGCACATGCACAGGGGGACGTGCGTATATGCGTGGGGCAGGGCACATGCACTGGAGATGCACATACATGTGTGGGACCCTGGGATGCCTATGTGTGAGACATGTGTGCATGCACGGTGGGGCTTATGCATGGGGGGCACACACATATTGCATTTTGGGGATGCATGTGCTTGTGCTTTGGGAACTCGGTGCCGAAAAGGTTAGCCATCACTGGCCTAGAATCTCTATACAGCCACAAGTGAACTAAGTCCAACTTCCCTTGAATTCCGTTGACCCATATCTAACCCCAAGCAGGTGGTAATCATTAGTTGAGAACATTTCTATGCATAGACATGATTAGCAATAAATCAGTTTAATTGGACTTTCGGGTGTGAACCTGATCTTTCACGCCTGACAGCATCTGTGTGACTATGTCTGTGTGTATATATTTTAGGTAGACATTTAAAAATTATGAAATACATTTATGCAAATGGAACAGAGGAAAAAATGTGGTTGGAAAGACTGAAATTTATATTACAGTATTAAAGCATATTTTTATAAAATGACATACCGTTTGTATATGACACAAGAAAAATGTACAAAAATATTTAAAATTTATATTGGAAATATGAACAACAAAAGAGGTCATTTTATCATGTTTGGATGGGCAAAAGAGCTAGAAGATTTTGAGTTCAAATATACGTACTGATTCAGAAGATTTTAAAGTTCAACTGAAACAAGCATTTCCTCCTGGACTGATGGATAAAAAGTCATGGAACTTTGTTTTTAGGTGTGATAACTGCAGTGAAGTTACTGTACCCACAAATATGGAAAGATTTGGCAATAGCTACAACAGAGGAATAGTTGAAAATGACAAAACTCACTGAAATGGCCAAACTAACTGTTTGATTAGAGAAAAGACAAAAATCTGCATTTATTGGTGCCTGGAAACCTCCTCGGAACGTTTTCTGCAAAAAAGAAAAAAATGAACTTTTTCTGCCCCCTCCCCCCGAAAAAAAGATTAATAGTTTTGATGATTTAATAGGATATAGGAAGAATAGAGTCATGATGTAAATTTCTAAAGAGGTCAATTTATAATTGTACTTACAACTGTTCCCTAAAATTGGAAGCCCCTTCTTTTTATTTTCTCTATCTTTTTTTAATTGTACTTTTTTTCCTTCCATGTATGTGCATACACGTACACACACACACACACACACACAAACGGACACGACATGGACATGGACACAGACACACATACACACACACACTATGACATCTGTTCCATCTGGAAAGAAGCGTGTGAGACCGGGTTCCAACAATAAACTCTTTCATTAAACTCGCAAAGCAATAGTAACGGAACAACAGCCTAAGCCGCGGCAGCCCTTTTTATAGCGGCTTGCCCGCGGCTTGTGGCCAATGACACCGCTTTAACTGTTCCCGCC